>CAEGAF010033801.1:0-18810 GCA_903067075.1 Micropoecilia bifurca | reverse complement strand
ATATATCTTAGTAGCATATCTAATGTGCTACTAATTGTTAGAATTGCCCAGTTAAGACTTGTATCTGCTCAGAATCTGATGTACTTTTTGGAAATTGCTTTCCAAGAGGCACTTTCTGTCCAGCCTGGCTGAGCTCCCACTATTTGGCAAAAAAGAATGATCAAAAATTTCAAAATAAATTAGGAAAAACAATGAGTTGCTGCTATAATTGCGTCCAAGAATGGTTCTACAAGTTATTGGCTTAGTTGCCTGTGAAACAGAATGAATGCCACACTTTGATCTGTGAAAGAAATAGAAATAAAAATCATAAATCCTTGTCCTTCCACTTCAGTTTTGTTCCATTTTGTACTGATCGAAAACACAAAATCCAAGTTGCTGCCTTACATCTTTTGAAGGAACAAGATGCAAAATGGTTCAAGGTGTGTATGAATGTTTTTTTACAATGTACTGTAAAATATTTATGAATATCATAAATAATTTCTAGAAACTGAATCCATCTTTAATAATCCTAGTGCCCTGGAAAACAACAGACCAGCAGGCTCTTTGGCTGTCCAAGCTGTGCGACATTGTCCCAGTTGATGTACCTGAATTGGACTGACAGAGGAGGGGTTGCCTCAAGGAGGTAAACATCTAAATGTCTTTCTTCAAAATGTCATAATGGCTTCATTTAACAAGCGTGTGGAATTCGGCTCAGAGGAAAGAGAGAAAAGCGGCTAAAAGGCTGACTGTTTCCGATAATTCGACGGAGTTGCTTATTAAAAAGTGAAAGGAATACATTTTGGTGGCATTTGTAATAAACCCGTTTGAGGAGACATCTTCTTTCTCCTTTGTGCCCTCAGTGCAAAAACCGAACATATTCGCAGACAATCAGATTTCCTCCCACACATATACGTACACAAACACACACACACACACACACACACACACACATCCGTGGGAAACACACATCGAGTTGCCCCCCGTCTGCAACGAGCCTCTCAGGAAAGAAATAGTCAGTTTGGCGAGAAGCGATTAGAGCTCCCTTTGGTCGCCGTAGAGTTACTGATGATTGATGTGATTAATAAAGCTGTTGTCATGGCGCCCTCTATGCCTCCGACTGCTGTCCGAAACACAGGGAGGAAGAGAGGAAGAGGCATGATCAGATAGGGAGAGCCTCAATGGTACTGGTGTATGTAAAAAAAAAAAAAGAAAAAGTGATTTATCTTTTAATACCTTTTAGACAAAACCCAATTGTCAGATTGTTATTTCACACACGACATCACCTTGTCACACCATATTTATACATAATTGTCTTCATGACTCATCAAAGGCACGGCTCTATCACTGATGCTCTTGAAATTAGCTTCGGGTTATTCATCAAATACTCTATCAAGAAGTTATTTTCTTTTTTTCCCCCTGAAATATTAAAACGGCTGGATTCAACTAAGATGTTTGAATGCAAGGAAATAAATACATTTACAAAAATGTTCTGGCACTGAGTATTTGCTGCTTCCTCTAATTTTTAAGGACATTCCTGCTTCTATCTGCCACTGAATTTTGGATTAGATGACCAGCACAAAGAGTTGGCAAAATTGTCTCAGCAGAATAGAATGTAACTGAAACTGAATATGTCTTCATAGCCAATGCAAAAGGTAAATCTCATATCTAACAATGTTTGATACATTCCAAGCGCCTAACAAAATTAAATCTCTAATGACATTGATAAGTAATCTTATTGACCAAACTGGGTCAATCAATGTGTCAAAATAAATATTATAGTGGAATCTTTTGTAATTTATGTTCAGTTTCTTCTGCATGCTGTAGCATAAGCAGGAACATGTTATCATATTGTTTATCGATATATCACTACTTTATAATATGTATCTGTAGATCAAGGTAAGTAAAAATGTTTGATAGATGGGATTCATTTGAAAGGTACACAGATTGTAGACATTCTACACTCTCTCTTAACTATTTAGTCATTTTTTAGTGCTTCCAGTGAAGTTTATAAGTCTGTTTTTAGCTATTCCTGGTTATAATGGATTAAATTTGCAGCAGCAGAATTATTTCTTCCAGAGAGAGTGGGAGGGAGGTGATCAGTCAGTTCAGGAGATCAGGACCCACCGCTTACATTAAATCAGTTTGAACTTGAGCTGCTCTTATTCAATATTCTCACTATGAATTACAACGAACATTTAGTTCTGCACCATTTCCTCACTTGACTTTTTAAACTTCTTTGAATGGTTTGCAAAAATGAAATTCACGAGATTGAACAAATATATTTCTTTTTTTAGAATATGAAATTATCTTAAGCTGTATTCACTCATAGACGATAAAATTAAAGGTATTCTTCCAGCAGTCATTGTACCACTCAGCTGTCTATTGCTTGATGTCATATTGATTGCTTCAGCATAACTTCTGCTCTTCATAGAGCTGCAGTAGTTCACTCATAGTAGTGATCAATATTCTTTTTAAACTTCTTTACCTCTAAGGGACTCTCGCTTAGATTAACAATTTAAACAACGCAATTACTTCAATCAAGTGGAACGGTCTGCTAGTAAATAGAAAGTCTTACTTGAATGAGCAGAGTGAAATTGAAGTGTTGTTTTTTTCAATTTGCATTATATGATCTTTCATATTTCAGAAACTGGGAAATGTGGTTTTTTTCTATTTCTTTTTTTATTATTAGCCATCCGGTAAACAACTTGAAAAACCCCAGACTGTTTGATTTAAGAGGCTGAAGGGTACATCTCTGCAGTTTGATCGATATTAATTCCTCAATATGCCTTAAGAAGCACAAAATCGCAGGAGGTGCCACTTTTAGGGTTTATTAATAGTGGAAATAAGACGGAAATTTGAAAATCCCCTACCGGTCTGCTTCCACCTTGTGGACCCGAAAAGCTTTGAAACTGATTGTTCAACTAGTTGGTCAGATGTTAAGAGAGGGCAGACAGTTTATATTTCTTTTATATTCGATCAGTATCAGTTTCAATGGCCTAGTTAAAACTCCGAGTTGAAGTTCAGCAGATTAAAACAAACTATGTGTTTATTTTTGAATTGTTCCACTCAAGGTGGCGGGATGTCAGATTGACTATTACATTTATTCTGGTTTATTCTTTTAAAGCTTTTATCCCTTCTGGTATGACTGAAATGTTGCTTTTTTTCTTACAACTATATTTTCTGGATTGGGATGTTGTGCAGCCGCAGTGATTTTTGCCAGAACTTTACTTTTGTACAATTGTTTTGACACAGCCACAGCAACAATATAGTTTTGTACAACAACAAGCAGCTCATTAATGTCTCAAAAGCTAAAATAACATTTGCTCTACAGTTCCAAACATAGGAGGCACTGTGGATGCTGAGCAACAACAAAAGCCAGAATTCAAGTTGCATTAAAGGGAAATTATACTACAATAGAATTTGCGTGACAATGAATGTTTTACACGATAATGATGCCAAACACCACTGTTTGAGAGAAGAGAGAAGGATGTGAAGAAGCGTAATGTTTAGTAATGTTGCTAATCCCATTAATATATGAGCAATGTTTTCATTATGCTGAAGTTTGGGGATCCCACAGAGATTATACAGGACTTTTTTTACTCCTTTTTTTATAACACTTTAGTTTTATATTCAGCATTCACTCTGCCAGGAAACGCATTATGTGTTTTGTTCTCTTTAGGTCCGTCACAAACTGCAATGGTGTTTTTTTTTTCCCAGTATTAAAAAACTTTCATTTTTGCCCCTCTGGGTCCAGCTTTTAGATCCACCCTATTATAAACAGCAAATCCAAAATGTCCCTTTAAAAGAAAAGTTTTGATTGTGTTAAGTGATGTTCTAACATTTTTTCTTTTCAGTTTTAATTAATTCAAATGTACTAGAAAGATGTCATATTGCCATGAATTTGCATAAAACTGAATAAATTCTCCAAGCGGCTGAAGCTGCTGATCTGGTGGATTAATGGAACAAACAATTTCGGCAAGTGCAAAGTTAGCATAACACACATGTTGCTTGACAAAATCAACAATAGTCACCTGTGAGATTATGGCTATCCACTTATGTGGCATTACATGAATATAAAAAGTTTCAGTTTGAATAACTAAAATGAGCCAAAACTTTCTGTCAGTCTAAATAAATTTCCTGATTACATTTTCACAATTGTTTTTTTTTCAAGCTCTCAATTCAAAACATCCAAATTATCCCAGTATTTTGCTTTGCTTTTTTTTTCTCTTGCTTTTGGCTGGATTCATGTGAAGATGTTATGAATCCACTAAGAAATAACTTGAATTTTATTCTGATTTTATCTTGTGACTTGTTTTCCTGCAAATTAACAAAGGTGTACATTTTGTAGACCGGGGGTTCATGTAACAACACACCTTAAAATGACAATTTGCACACCGTCTGCACTAACGTGACAAAAGGCAAGGATGTAGAAATAAATCCAAAGACTTTGTTAAATTGCAACCAGAAAAAAAAGAGAATAAAAAATCCTCACATGTTCCATTTGAGCTCAGATGGCTTTGATGATAGCTTCTCTGTGACTGCATTTGATACCAGAGGCTTTTTTTTTAGTATTACCATGGTAACAATAACTCTGCAGAGCTCAAGGAGAAGAAAAAGATTCATAGCAAATGTGACACAAACCAAATAAGACGTGGCCCTCGGGGTGGGATGGCGGGGCCTGAGGTCCACCTGTCTGTGAATGTAGGCCACTGGGTGAGAAATAGGGATGCTCTCTAAGCACCTCATCTCCCCCCCCCCATGCCATGCTGGGATGTAGTCCTAACCGTCGGCGGTTATTGCATGATAGGCTCTGCTCCTCTGCTCTGGCATGTTAATATTACATGAAACTGTTAGGGATGACAATGAGCCTGAGGCTAAAGGCAGACATTCAGGTTTTCTTTTCTCTCTCTCTCTCTGCTAGATTTTTTTTGTGTTGCTTAACCCCCCCGCCCCTCCGTTCCACCCCCCGCCACCTCCCAATCCCTCCCAGTGACTTTAAATAACTCATGGCCTCATTATCCAAATAGGCAGCGGGAAGCACACAGTAGCATATAATTAATTTGGTCAGTTTGGTTCATATTCTGTTTACACAGATTTCTTCCTCTTTCCAATGTTTTTAGGACAATTTGTAGTGCTCTGTTAGAGTTTTTGTGCAGGTGTGTGTGGATTAGATCATGCATCATACTCAGGCCTGTAGAGACACAGCAGCTCTCTGCTTTATTCTCCAACAACATTAAAAACACCAAAGTTCTGGACCAGACTTAAGGCTCCCACATGCTTTTACACTGGCTCCCTAAAGCTTCAGAGAGTAAAATACTGTTGCACCAAAATACATCAAAGATCTGCTGTTGTTGCACCAGCCTTCCAGACCTCTCGGGTCTTCCGGTTCTGGTTCTGCTCTGCATCCTCAGAGCCAGAACCAAACGTGGAGCCTTCAGCTTCTGCGCCCCACAAATCTGGAACAAACTTCCAGAAAACGTCAAAACAGCCGAAACACTGAGTGCCTTTAAATCCAGGCTAAAATCCCAGCTGTTTAGAGCTGCTTTTGAAACAGAATCAGTGAAACATTGATCAACAATCTGATGTGTAATGACAAAAGTTTAATGCTTCAGTTGTTGACATTGTGTTGCATGACTTTGTATTTTTATAACGTAAAGCACTTTGAAATGCCTCGGTGCTGGAACGTTGTATACAAATAAAATTTGACTGATTGATTCTCTGTCGTACTTCACTCCTTTGAATTGGACTCCATGTGGACGTCCTCCACACATATTCATCCATGTACATATACTAGTGTTCTCGTTTAACCTTTGGTGACTTTCACTCCTCTCTGTGCCGCACGGACATTTAGACTTTATTGCCCTTTTAGAGGACAAATCCGATTCATTAACCGGGGCGTTCTTGGACCTCTGACTACGACTGGTTTTTAACACGTTAGTATTTGCCGTAACATCATCTTACCTTCAGCGTCGATATAACATTAGTAAAAAGTCACTTTCAGCTATTTGAAATAAAAGTGTTTTCCTGAGCCACTTATTTAAAGGCACAGCATTTTGTGCTCCACTCTTTAGATGGGAACCTGGGATCAACGTCAAGAGAAGGCATGATGAATACTGTATTAAAGAAATGAACACGTTGAACTGAAAGATAACAGATTTTAACCTTGTCCCTTCAGAGGTGCGAACAAATGTTTCAAAATAAATGCACTTCCTGTATGAAGTTATACATTACAGACATTTAAATTGACTCTAAAAAGTTGAGACTAGACTAAATGAAGTCAATTCCCTGTAAATGTTCTTGTGAATTTTTGATTACTCCCTATCGAGGCTTGCATTGTTTTTCCATAGACTGCTAAAAGAAGTGTGTATCAAGATTTCACACAAATTAAGATTTGGGTTGTCTTTCTCAAAGTCGTCGACAATCTGTTGCTTTAACATGTTAGATCTAGTAATCAGAATCTATATCCTCCCCGGCTTCCTACAACAATCAGCATGTCACACTTTCAAAGCACTTTTATTTCCCCCTGCTGCTTTATGTGCTGTATATTCTGCATAATCTTCCCCCATTCCTCCCTCTACCCCCCACCACCTTCCTCCTTTTTCTCCTGAAATCTCTTCATTCCTCCAAGGACACATTCACCGAGTCATTATCTTCTTCCTGGTGGCATAAATTTGGAACATGTATAAACAGAAGACTTTACGACACAAATGCACAAAGGCGATTATATTTGGCCAAGGGCAACTGTTGTGGTGAAGTCAAGTGGAGATTAACTGATGGTCATTTTATTTTGTGTGTGTGTGTGTCTTATAAAAGAAGCAGGACTGTTTAAAGGAAATGGAACGATAATTCAAATGTGCCGTTTCCACCACTCTGTCCACCTGATGCGCCCTGTAAAGAGGCGTCTGGAAGATGGGCAGGGGGTCTGAGCGCAGTGGGTCAGAGTGGGGGCCTGTGACAGTGACACAGATACACTGGTGCGCAGTGGAGAGGGCTGTATCGCACGTTAGGCTGCTGCTGCTGCTGCTGCATTGGCTCGCTGCTGAGCGGAGGTTACCATGGCAACAGGCTGCCGGGAGACAGAGGAGTGAGAGTCAGGAAGACGGAGTTGGTGGGCCTTCAGCTTTTGATCGCCACGAGAGATTAGCCTGGAGCAAAAACCCCATACGAATCCTGCAGAGATGTGTTTGGTTAAAGAGAGCAAAGTGTAAAAGCTCAATAAGTTAAACAAAGTTTTTTCATGCGATCGTCGGCGTCTCGACTCAAAAGCAACAATCCGATTACATTTAAGACAGCTCCTCATCAGATGGCAAATCAGTTAGACATGATTTACCTCCTAAGTGCTGCAGGGGCTCAGAGACTTCTTAAGCTTCTTGTCTGCAGCTCTGATAAGGAGGAGCTGCGTCTCGAAGGCGGTGCTAGATCCAACCAGGCGTTTTATACAGCTGAATGGTTGCCATGGGAGACTAGATGAATTCTCAAACATGCCTGAAAGAACCATGGCAACTCTCTGGGTTTGTTTTTGATGAGGGAAAGCTCAAAAAAGTTGATTTTAGTCATTTCTGGGATAAGCATCCTGTCATCTTCATCAATTCTTCTTATTGTGTGTTCTTTAAATGCTCCACATATTTGACAAGAAATCTCTGCTTCCTGCTCTCCATAGTGACCGCAGACATTTTTGAGTGCCAGTTTGCTCCTCCTTTGCAAACGTGCTAAATTTAGAGAAAAAAAGCAGGATTCACAATCTGGTTCGGGTTTGATAAATCGAATCGCGGCTGGTAAGTCGTTACATTTGCATATCCTCCTCCCAGTATTTTGCACTTTCCGATGATCACCATATGCCTTGCATATTTATGATGGCAGACAAGATAAATTTATTGAGCCTGCTATTCTCCACGTTTTGCTGATGCAATCCTGGTTGCCTGCTGATTGTAGATCAGTTTGGCACGTGCTATCAGGTTTGCGCCTGTTTTTATATGCGCTAACCATTTGAAGATCAGGCCCTAGTGGAGGGCATGCATTGTGCGCCCATTAATATAGAAGATATGGATGGTTATCAGTTGTGGTAGATTTAATAAACTTGTAGCCAACTGAACTGCGGCTAATTTAATAGTTAAAAGATCAGAAGATTGTTGCTAGGATGTTAGCATCTGATAAATGGTATAGCGGAAAATAAAAAATGAAACGAACAAAGGGATAAAAGAAGCAATGTGTCGCTTACGCAACGAGGGCGAGATGAGAGCAGGCTCAGAGAGCTGCAGGAAGAACAGGCACCAGAGTGAGAAATAAGTAGAAATAAATCAATACAGGGAAATCTAGACAAGAGGTGGGAAAACGAGAGATGGAGACTGATACAGGAAATATACGGTGCAAAAACAAGCTGGGGACCATTAGATATCTAATCCTTCAGAGAGCTTTTAGCCTAATTTCAGGGGTGAAAATACGGTAAAATATGAGATCACCATGAGAAAAAAAAACAAAACAACTTGAACTCTACCCGGACAGAGTGTTCTGGTAAATACCAAAGGGGAAATTAATCACTTACTCAGCGTTGTGAAATGGACATGAGGTCTCATAAGAGGGATTGTTTCAAGTCCCTCTTAATCCACCTGCTCCAGTTGAACATGATACCCAGATCCATGGCCACCTTCATGCTGTCTCTTCAGGGACAAGACCAAATGAACCTTATTCTTTATTTTTATCCCGTCTATATTAAACATATACCAGGATGACAGGCTGTGTTATTTACAGCTACAAATTGACAAGCCACATTGGCTTTTTGTCAATCCCTGACTACGCAAGACGACTCTTGCATTTTTGGCAAGAATGTACTTTGCAAATAAAATTGGAAGTGTGTTCTCGCAGAGAATGCAAGGATGCTGCATGGTAGCATCCTTGTCGCCACAAGCTAGCTAAGATCTTTCTCTGGTTTTTAATAATAATAATAATAAATAGTCCAGTTTTACTCAGAAATGGGGTTTGATTTCCAAGTTAAAAAAAAAAGGATAGTAAAATAAGAAAACACTTCGATCAGTTATGCATAAATGATCAGCAGGAACTGTCAATCCTCGGTAGAAAACTTTCAAAAATAACGGCCAAAAGCTTTTATTATTGATTATAAAAAATGTTGCTAAGTAAATATTGGGTGTTTACCATCTTGTATTGCTTTTTCAGACTTTAGTCACCAATGAAGCATGAAAACATTTGCTCTCTTCATAAGACTTATTACTTATAAATGAATGAATTGTCTTTGTTGACAAACACTGATCCCGTTACAAGATTGCATCTGATTGAAGTATTTTTCTTACCTTAAGTGCTGCTGATCAATAATACAGTACTGCATCTCTGGCGACATTTTGGTATCTCTCTGTGTTCATGCGACCCTTACCTTTAAACAAGTCAGCGTGGGAAAATGTGCTAATCTGGTGTGAAACGTTGTCCCACGTGTGCTTTCCCGAGTTAAGACTTCAAACGCTCCGCAAACTCAGGGTGATTTGATCTCTTGCTAGATGTTGAGGTAACAGATGCAACGCAGCGTGAGCGCACTTCTTAAAGTGGTCTAAACTTTCATCAACACAGACATGGGACTAGAAATCCTCAGAGAAATAAGCTTATTTTCAGCTTGACCAGCTCTGATTGGCGATTAGCTGACAAGAGCGGAAGAAACTGTGACCTTTTTTTGCAATCAAAGAAAGCGGCAAGCCTAAAATGCTGTTCTACTTAGTTGCTAAGGAAATGTATGCAAATTTCTGAAGTAGAAGAAAGTAAAAAATATATATATTTAATTATTCTTTAGTAAGAATAACACACATCTAAATTATGGGCTTCATCCAAAATCTTGCTTCAGGTTGGGTACAGTTTCCACATTCCTAAAGCTTCTGTGTTTGCGTGTCTATACAATTATATGCAAATATCACAAATATACCACTCTGGTTCAGGTTTCCATTTTTGAAGCTGTTTTGGAGAAAAATATTAAACCCAGCACAAAACCAACAAACCTTATGCAAAGGTTGACTGGGGCTAGTAAAGAAGTGTTGATATCCACAGTGAAATGAGTCTTTCAGCCACGCAGTGAGAAAGAAGCCATGACTTCACTAACAAAATAAAAAGTGAGGTTTCAGTTTGTAAACACACTGACAGTTTTGAGACATGCCCTGTAATATGATGAAACTAAAATGTTGTATGTGTTGCTTCACAACAATGTTGACCATTGTTACATTTGTAGAAAAGGTTTTAAGCTAGGATTTTATTAGATAAGGTAAAAACTAACTAAACAGGAAATGTTTACTGCAATCTCAGAAAGTAGGGGAAAATTTTTTTTGTCTTTTTGTGTAACCATTTCTTTTAATCTTATATAAAACATTAAAATATCCCTGATCTTTGATCATTGTGTCCTCATGGCATAGTGAAGAATAAAATTATATTATGCTAACATAATAAGATGTATAAACTCTTTTTCCTACAGCAGCATGAAATCATCTGAGATTTTACTAGAGAGATGATGATGATGATGATGATGATGGTGGCATTTTAACAAAGAAAAAAAAGAGAGACAACGAGATACTTTGTTGTAGTTAACCTGATGTGCAATCACTCAGCATATGAACAATGGCTATGATTACATGTGCTGTGTGAACCCGTACACACACACACACACACACACACACACACACACACACACACACACACACACACACACACACACACACACACACACATACACTCAGACTGCACCTTTGAACATTTCTCCAGTGGGGATGCTAGGGGCCCTACCTACAGGCAGCAGAACTAAAGCAGGTCTCTCTGGCTCTGTAGCCTGGAGGCAGAACTGTTTCCAGCATTTCAAAACACGGATTTCACTTACTCTACCTGGAAATTTCAAGCGAACGCTGTATGTAAAAACGTATCATGTAAAATACGCAAAAGAAAAAAAGAATCCCCAAGCAGAAAACCAAGAGTGATCCGGCTGAGACCAAGTGAACAACTAGTACTTTTTTTTAACGCCATTCAGTGATTAGCAACATGTTACACAAACACATAGAGCAATGCATAAATATCTGTCAGCCCCTGTAATTACTTATGCTAATTTCTAAATGCTTTCCTAAGCATTGATTTGGTAATTTAAAACTGCCTTCACTAATGGCTCCACTTCTTCTTCTTCTCCTTTCTCCGTTTCAAATCTAACAGACATTTTTTAATTGCCAGGTTTTTTGCGAACTCCGGAGCCGTCCAGCCCCTAAGGAGCCGTACTTTCTTTTCTCCAAATATCAATCACTAGAATAAGATTGTCCCATTAAAAGAGCTTTAATAAGCCTAATCACTGAGGCGGGAGATGAATAGAGAATCAATTAAACAGATTTGTGTAAGACGAGACACTGATGTAACCTCACATTCCATTCAGGAAGATTTCTAAAAATGATTGACACGCCTTTGTTCTTCCTAAAGGTTTGCTGTTATAATTCCCCACAGGCTAATGAAAATTCCTCACTATTAAAAAAAAGGAAAAGGAAAAAAAAAAGAAAAGAAGTGGCCATGTTGGAAGTCCATAATGCTGCCTGGAAGCTTTACAGACAGAACAAAAGAGTTAACCATCTGTCTTAAAACATATATCTGTATTTATGTTTCAGTGGAGGTACAAAATGATAAATGAAAATTATCACAAAGCAACCAATAAAACGGGGGAAAAGAAGAATAAGAATATATCTGTATTTTTCAGATACAGATATATCTCCTGAAGTAGCTTTACAAAATACGTATCACTACATAAAACACCATTGGAAAAATCATACAACACAACAATTTTACACAACTTTAGATCATATAAAGTTTTCAAATCGCAAATTTTCCGATTCACTCAGGACAGAGCTTAGCCACCGTCACGCTTTTTTTTTTTCTTTTTCCATTTTTAGTTCTATTTCCAAAATAATGGAAAGTCAGGCCTTTGTGTGGTCAGAAATCCCCGCTGAACGCAGCACGGCTACCTGTCTCAGTTGACAACTTCACCTGCCTGGCTTTGGTATAGTTTTCTGCTTAGCCATGAGTGGAAGGGGGAGGACAGAAAAGCAGGGAGCAGAGGCAGCTGATGCATATTTCATCAAGGCATTGTGGACACTGCAGATAGCCTGTGGAGCAAGGCTGGGGTGACGGGGGGGAGTGGGGGGGACAGCTCTCACAACCACATGCGGGTGCTTTTTTCCCCCCTCTCTTTTCCAATTATCTCTTATTTGGAAGGGGAAAGGTAACAAATATATTTTTTTCCTTTTCCTAGTTTCAGTACACGTTTATCCTGGATGCTGTAATTGAAAAAGAATTTGCTGTCGGGTCCAAACATGGTTTTGCCACGACTGTGCAGAGATTGTTTGTAAATGTCAAAGACCTCCCTCCGAAACATGAATTGTTATCAGTTATCGAGTCGCCAGAAGAGGAGAGAAAGATGTGTTTACAGGGGTGAGGTTTTTTCTACATGCAAACATAACACAGTAGCATAAGTATTAGGCACAATTGTTATTTTTTTCTCCAGCAACATAACTTTATTGTCCGTTTTTCTGAAAGAAAAAAAAAAAAAGAACCTCATGAATGAGAACACAAGATGGCCACATGGTGGGGTTGTTTGGGTTTACGCATCCAACATAATATGCACAATTCCAGGTTATTTCTTTATGTTTCCTCGTTGTCTAAAATCCTTTGAAACTCGTCATCAACAAGAAACAAATTGGCACACCTGGAAAGTTATTGCTTTCCAAGCAAAGCTGCCTCTTTAAAAAAAAAAATATTTACAACATTTTCATTCAAAAAGACTCCAGAGACATAGACTTTCCCTTTCATACACCAGGAAGGCATCACATACCATTCTCGACCTGATATTTAAAGTTATACGTAATAACCTCAAATATCTTTTTACCTACCGAGCCCTGTTGCATGTAGCCTGGCTAAATGGACACACTGCTACTGTCTTCTTTTAAAGCTTTGCCCCCAAACCACAGCTTCGGGGAAAGAGCCACCATTATACTTTACGATCGGGTCCTCAGAGGCTTCACTGTTGTCCTGTCCACCACATATGAACTCAGTCAGGTTGAGGCTAGTGCAGGCAGCCACAGCTCAAATGGCTGAATGATAGAGACAAGATATTCAAACACACAGAGCATCCCTTAGAAACCCCCTTAAGTGCTCCCTATACAGCATTTCAGTTCCCCACAGTGGACAGAGTGGTCACAATGTGCTTTTATTTACTGCTTACATGCCTGTTTGTGCATGCTGTTCAAAGCTCTCTATCTGTGTGGGAACCTCTGGCATTTCTCAGCACAGGATAAGGGCAGCAGCTGCATCTCTGTGGCACCGAGCGGCCGAGAGCCTGTGCACCGGTCCGCAGACTCTGTCCACTGCTCCCTGGTGGGATTATGACCGCTTTGTGAGATGTCGACAGGAGTTAATGAATATCTTCTTTCACAAAGCCCGGGTAATCCTCCCTACAAAACGCTCCCCTCATTGATAAGATCTACCGCCGTACAAGGAGGAAGACCACTGGCGTCCAGCTCTCTCAACTAAAGTGGGGATTTTTCACGCTTTGAAGCCTGAGCTGCTCTTTTTTTCTTTTTCTTTTGGAACACGCTGATGAAATTGGGTGCACTTATTATTGGGGGATTTGTTACTGGTGGTGGCAATGAAACTGTCTACCTCCTGTCTAATCTACCCTCCAGCCTGTTTGCCCTGCTTTTGTCTTTTTATCACTGTTGCTCTCACAAGTTCTCCTTTGTTATCCCGCTGTACATTTTTTGCTCTGCTCCTTTCTTCTCTGCCGCTCATCTCTGCCAAAGGATTGAACAAGTAATTTTCTATCTGTCAAATAATCCCTTTGTGGCGTGAAAATTCGTTTTTATTCCATTTTACTTATATATATGAGACTTTCATTTGCATTTTAAAACATTTTGAACAAAAATCAAGACGTGCAGAGTTGTACACCACTACTAAACAGCTTGTTTCTGAAAGATTTGGACATTCCCCCCCCCCTCAACTCTGGTCTGTGCACGGCGACGGCCCCTTCACCTGGAGACTAATTATAGATGTTCAAACAGAAACAATGTTGTGTGCCAAAGGGATTCAAAAGAAGTGACATGCCTGCAGGATTGTGATCAGAGTTGCTGGACACAAAGCTGTTTTTAGATGATGAAAGCTGATAATTGGGCACATTGTGTGGAAACTGCAGGTTTGAGAAGATGAACAGCTGCAGACAAAAAAGAGAGAGAGATGCATATATGCTGGAGATAAGAGTTGAATTAGCAATTAAAACATAAAGGAAAACATAGAACGACACTGTTATTAATAATAAACACATCCATTATGTTGTGTATCCAGAGTCGTGGTAAAAAAAGAAAGGTTTAATGATTTAAATGTATAAATGACCCGGCGGTCATTTCAAGGTTTTAGAAGGATAATTAACAAAGATAAAGAAATATTAAACAAAGATGAAGCAAACATCTTTGTTTGCTTCATCTTTGTTTGTTTAAGGGCTTTGGAGCCCTTAAACTCAATATAATGTTTCCTAAAAGACGTTCAGACTTGTCAGGTTAAACTCATCTAAAAAGTAACCATGAAAACTCAGAGCCCAAGAATAGCAGAAGTCAGGTAACCTTGGTTCCCGAGGGCTGATGGACGGACATCAGACACCCTCTCAGAGCAGCTATAGGTCGGTTCACTAAAGACATTTCATTTTGAATTTTAAACTCATCGCCTAGACCTTTTTATGTTCCACGCGAAATTATATATATTGAATAATGTTTCCACAATAAATGTAATAAATGTATGTAAAGTATGCTACTTTTTGCCATGAGTATTAACAAATAAGCCAAAAAGTAAAAATGTGACATCCTTGCACGTAGATTTACTCTGTGCTTACTTGTTCAGCAGAACAAAGAGAGCTGGTGACAAACTCTATTTATAGGTGCATTTTTACCATTGTCATGTCAAACGAAAAGCTTGGGCATGTTTTAAAAGAACCTCCTGTCAGGCTCAGTCTGAGCACCAGCACATCGTTAAGCCCGGCCCAACTTTCATTTCACTTTATGGCTAATGTAAGAAGCAGATAATCAGCACTCTGGCACATTGATCCCAGGACTACACTCTGTCTTCTAAGCTTCATTTTGTCTGAGAATTTGCAGACATAGCAGATATAAGTAATCATAACATCGACTTAATTGTAGTCATTGAGATTCTGTACCTTAACCCTTTAGATAATGCAATCGGGCACCTTTTGGAGCCCTTAAACTCAATATAATGTTTCCTAAAAGACGTTCAGACTTGTCAGGTTAAACTCATCTAAAAAGTTGTGCAGGATGTGATTTTTTTTAACTTTTTTATGCTGTTATGAAGAGAGCAGACATCTTTTTTTCCACGGTAGTAGCAGACCATTCGATTGTTTTGTGCATAAATTCCCCTGATGTATAATTTGATAGTGTGTCCAGATTAAATAATGTGTTTTATTGAACATAAATTCAGTTCCATTGTTTTGACAAAGAAAGATGCATGACCATTCACCGTTTTTAGCACATAATCAGTAATGTGTAATTAGCGTAATCAATATTAGCGAAATAAATCCTCCCTGCGCGGGGCCCGTGGGCTCCCCATGCAATAACAAGGTTAGGAAAACAACACAGCACTTAGCTGTTTCCCCACTGACACAGATGGGGGAAAAAAACAACAAAAAAAACATTTTCATCTGTGCTGAACTTCAAAAGACTCCGGCATTAATGCTGCTTCAGTTTTCTATGAGGAAAAAGCGGCGTGTTTCTAAATAATTTCTGCACTATTTACACTGCGCTACAGTGAAAGCTTTCATCTCATCCGAAGTAGGACAAAAGCTTGTCATATTTAAAACCGGTTGTCATCACTGTGTGCTTCCTGTCATGGCTGGGAACAGTGGGAGTGATCTGACTTGAGGATTGTCTGATCTGGCGTGGGCTGGTTTCCATCTGTCAGCGACTGCGAAGAATCTCAGAGAGAGAAAAAAAATAAAAATTCAGACCTCTCGCCTGTTGTATCCAGCGACAATTCATTGGCAATTTGATTCTAAACACCTCGGAACAAATTGTCTGCTGGTTTTGTCGTTTCTCCTTCTGAATTCTGGCTTTTGAGATCCTGCAGGGATCTGTTGGGCTATAAAAGTTAATTAGTTCCCCTCCTCTTGTTTTACTCTTGCTTGTCTTGTTCATTCTGTTTGCTTCTAACGCAGAATACTTAGTCGAAAATACGCAGAGGAAGTTAAGGCGGCTACTTCGGGAATTTATCTGCAAGAGCAGGAAATGTCCTGTTGAATTCACGTAAGAAACTTAAGAGGAAAGACGAAACTGTGCATGAAGTTGATAGAACAGGATTAAATAATGAGTTGCTCATACTTACACTGTGTCAGTCTTAGGAATGCCATATGTCTATATAATTAGTTTGTGTTACACTCTACTCTAATTTAATATTGTCTACATTACCTGTAGAAACAGTTTTCAACTTGGAACCATAAGGAATCCCGTCCACCATTAAAAAATTAAGTTAGTTTTTGATCACATTTTTCACTTAAGTTGCTCACTTAAGTGTAGCTTTCATACCTTTAAGGTTTTCATACCTAATGTTTTCAGTTTTACGTAAATCACAAAAAAAAATAAATACAGTGAATTACATTACTATTACATTATTGGGTGAGTGTAAAACTGCAGCAGTAAGCCGCACCAAAACTGTTCCCAAACTAATGTACGATTTTTCCGCATTGGCGCTGGATCATATTGGTACTTAGCACTCCAACGAAGACTTGCAAATTTGTCTCAATTATACATCTCTTATGTAACAAAAAAGTGTTGCTGTTCTTGGAGTACTCTCAGCCATGAGCCGCTAAGGCATTCCGGAAAAAGACGTGTTATACCTTTATCTGGCAGCATGAGCCATAGACAGGTCACACTTCCTTCACACAAAACTACTGAGTGTAAAAAAAACAGCCTCTTATCAGGCAACAAACTTACCGACTTGAAGATGATATCTGCTCAGCAGCCTGAGGGGAAAGTAGGAATACTTTCTTTCAGGCACTATTAAGATAGGGATAAAGTTTAATAAATGTAGGCAAAAAAATTCAGGCACCTTCAAGAGTTTTTGAGAAATCGTTTAGCCAGTTTAAAAATAGTGGAGCATGTTAAATCTTCACCAAAACATTACAAACTCCTAGTTTGCTTTAAATGTAAACCTGAATATCTCTATATGACTTCATTAAATATACAGTAAATTCCATTCAGAGATGGAAAAATGTCTTCCTGTTTCTAATTATATGCTATTTAGTGCTTTATTTCAAAGCATTTCTGACATTCGAAACCTGCAAACGGCGTTCTATATGTGGTTCAGTTGGGTGCTTTACTCTAATTATTGTTTATAATGAAATTACATGTGAATTAAAACATCTTTATGGACTATCAGGTCTGATCCCAGCTGAGTTGCTGCCTGTGTGCCTGTTGGAGCTGAAGTAATAACACAAATACTATTTCAGTGCCCACCTACACATATCACACAAATTTGATTATAAACACTTTAGAAACCCCCTTTGGCCCGGCATAGAAAAAGATTTGTTTCATTAATTTTAGTTATGCTTTTGCTTTTTGTAACAAATGCTATGTGTATGTGTACTATTAAATGAACAATATAGGTATTTAGTTAAAAGTAAAGAGTAAATTTTAAAGGGTGGAAATGTGTGCAGAAATGTATAAATTCTACTTCTGAAATTTGTTTTGAATTTAAAGCTTATTTCGGGTTGTAATAAGTTAAAGAGGAAGTCAAATTAGTTTCTGCTTTAATATAATTTAGCATCACAATTTGCATTGGCTCCTGAAGGCAAATAATTATTTTCAAGTACTTTAATACAGACAAGAACACAAATATAGAGAATAATCAATAGCAAGACGAAAAGGTCAAAACTGAGGGGAAAGTATGTTAATGTACTGTGCTTTTTTTGCTTCTTTTTTGGGACGTGTGTGTGGACAGGATTTGTTTTCTTTGCTAAAACTGAGAAGTTGTAGACTTACCAACAAAACCCTCAGACACTTTTTCACCCCGTTTCATTAGTAGCTGCTTGTCTTTGTATAACCCTCCAGCTAAATGTAACTATAGGAGTCCAAAGTGAAAACAAAACTAACGCCGCGCAGATGGCTGAGATCGAACGAAGTGAAATAGCTTTCAGCAGGTTGTTGACAGAGCCGTCATGATTCATTAACATGAACACAGCCGAATGTACATATTCTCTAGCCATTTTCAATTTGTGAGTCGCTCTGGCCGTGGCGCAGCAGCAAAAGGAGAAACATTGTTTTCTGCATTAAGGTCAGTCGCAGCTAACAGGAGAACAGACTGCTCCAGCGATAGCTTAAAATCACGCTTTTGGCTTTTGTCTGGAAGTCAATAAGGAACGGAACATTTTTGCAAAAATAAAATTACACATCACCATAAAATATAGGTAGGACGACTTGGGGAAGTTTAAAAGAACCTGTAATCCAGCGGCAGCCGGCATGACGTCTTTCAATGAACTAAGAGAGAGCAAAGATACTCCAACTATTTAAAATATCTTCTGGGAGCACTTTTGCTGTTGTGTTGTGTAATACTACTCCACACCACCAGGAGGAGCCGCTGACAAGAATAAATGAGAAACGGTAGGAAGAATGGGGTACATGCCACGGGAGGTGGTGACGTATTTCCGTTTGAATTTGTATCACCCAAATCGTTTCCGGTTCCTGCTTTTTCCTATTGTTTTCAGCCGAAGCTGCAAGATCTGTACCATGAAAAATACGTAAAACTTAAAATATCTGTGAGCTACTGGTA
>CAEGAF010033794.1:0-23730 GCA_903067075.1 Micropoecilia bifurca | reverse complement strand
ACTTTGGCCGGGACGATTAAAAGCTGTCCACGCCGATCAAGTTCAGCTGAACATGGCAGCCGCTTCAACGCTCGACCAGGAATCGATGAACGCAGTGGAAAAAGCAACATCTCGATTGACGTGCGAGTCGAATGGCATCTGAAAAGTGAAAGCAAGACATGAAAAATTAAGAAAGCAGGAAAAAAAACAATGTAGGAAAATTGGAACAATTGAGATTTCACCGTAGGTTCATTGTCCGCAGATCCACACGAACGTCCTGGTCCACTCAACTGTTACACGGCTTGGCCAGAACTGGACCAAAGGGTCAAACGTCCTTCCAATTTACAAAGCGGCGCAGCCAAGTCAACAGCAAGTCTCTGTATCGTGTTTAAAAGGCAGCGGGTCGCCTTTTAAAGACGGACGCCATACTGTGCAGGAGAAACCAGCCATACTGATGTGATTCTATACGGCTTTGATGTCGGTCCAAAACGGCCCGGCTCTTCTCGAAGATCTCCGCGGTGAGAGACAGTCGGAGCACAAATGTTTACCTTCCCTGGAGATGTGGAGGAAATGATAATAAAATCAGAGTTATCTGTGTCGCATCTGTCAGGTAGAGGAAGGTGAGCTGGAAAGTGTCAAAGACAGCTGATCATTTTCTAGTTTTCTTTTTCATTCATCAAAATTCAGATTGTCCTGTCTGGAACGTGAACTGATGTTGAGTGAATCAGGTAAAGGGTGAAAATATCCATCCGTCTATCTGTCCATCACGTACATTAATCTCATGACCTGTTTTGACCTAACAGTCTCTGTCCTGCAGAGGGTCACTTACTTCACAGCAGCGTGTCCTACGGTCTTGTACTGCGGTCAACGATGTAGAGCCTCAAACATGATAGAAAAGATGAGCAGAGAGTCAGTCTGGTCACTTTAAAAAACTCAACAATGGACTTTGAATAAAACCAACGTAACTTGTAGTTATTGCAACGATGAGCTATCCATCGACTGAAGCACAAACAGTTCAAAGTTGACATTTTTAAATGAATGTTTGAAGCAAAATTACCTTCCTGAATATGAAAACCTGGAAAACCAGGGATTTTAAGACATGTTGTTTATGAGCCAATAAAACCTTTCTGTGAACGACATGCATATTTACATGTCAAGCTTATAAGTTAAGTACTGCCCAGCACTGGAGGGAGATTAAAATTAAAATTAATTAAATTAACAAATGAATTACTGAAATTTCAAGAATTGGCAGACTATTATATTCTGCTATATGTTATGTTTAATTTACATAACAGTACATTACCAGCACATTTACAAAAAAGGGTTTATTAAAAGAAACATTTATAATTTGAGAGGTTCAGAGATAAAAGAAAACAATTAGAAATAAACATATTCAACATGATCACATTTCTTCTATTTTTACTTTTAAGAAAATAGGAAATATAATATTATACCAGGATGTAATGAAGCATATTGATTCAGTAGAGAGCAACTGTTACAAAGACATCTATTCTTTATCTTCATATGTAAAAATATATACAAGTATGTTTGTATGAATGACTGATGTTTAGTTGCTTATGCTGCAGTGAATTGACTTTTGAGAGAAGTAGATTATGAAAGAGGTTTTTTTTTCTTCAAACTGCTATATTTCATTTAAAACTTTTGTTTATGTCAACATGTGACATGTACACATTCAAAAGTAAATACATTAACGTCTTATTGATTTTAATAAAATGGGTGATTTCCAAGTCGGCTTTCTCCGTCAGCATCTTTACAGAGTTTCTTTTTTCCTTTTCTGTCTGTCGCTCGCCTGTAGTCATCAGGGCTGAAGGTCAGGTGTGACTCAGCATGGCAGAGTTCCTTCCGCCCCCCTTGACATTTGGATGCGGTTTCCCCCTCTATAGTCATCATGCGTCTATCGGCAGCGAAGCGAATCTCACGTTGCTTCGTCATGTCCAAACTGCTGTGAGACGTGGCGAGTGCGACTCGTCAGGTGAAAGACCTTCGACTTTTACCCATCGATGCAATCCGTCTACCGATTGTGCAGCAGCTGTGACCTGATTGCTTATACCTGCTACACTTAGCATGTTTTGTGGATTTGATGCCGAGAATGATAACAAAAATGTACAAAAAAAAACAAAAACAGAACAGACCCCAAGCAGAGTCAGTTGAGCGGTTCCTGACAGTTTTGCTAAATGAAATCCGTCATCATCATGATGCAGAATTCGCAGACCTCGCTCAGTGAGGTTTACTTTGTTTTACAGTGTGTGTGCTGAAGGTGTGTCATAAAAAACAAACATGTTCTTCTTCAGGTTCTTGAAAATAAAATCAAAGTACAGTGTAGCATATTTAACCAGCAAAGACAAGAATACAGACGCGTCTCTGAAAGCTGCAAGTTCCAGAAAGCTTCTGGGCGTCAGGTGGGATTTTTATATAACCAGAACATTTGCTGCTAATATGAACTATGAGCAAACAACAACAAACAAAGAAAAACATTTGATGCTAGCAAAGACTTATTCTAATCTAGATTACATCCTAATGAGGTTGGATGTCAGCGGGTCCTCGTCTGCCTGCCCCGTCACTGCAGATGAATGTGATGCTGCTGGTGTGAACTTGCCCAGATATGCTTGAACAAACTTAGGTAGACTTGCACTGACTCTTTCTTATTTCAGGCATTTGTTTCTGTGACAAATGAAAACAAGGCAGAAGGAAGCTCAAAGGTCAGGATCCCTCAAAATATGTCATTTCAGAAGTTAGAGTTGTTAATAAATTCCCTCTCACTTATTTTGAATGTAAACCTTTTACACACTGAATCTTACGGCCTTGTTTGGATGCTGGTTTGGCTAAAATAGACAGATTGGGGGCTATAATTCTCCCATCCTCCATATTCATACTAGAACTCATTCAGCCATTATCTCTCGTCCCCCTACATCTCTTGCTAACCTTGGTAAATTTGCACCCAATTAAAACAAACACTAATTTCTTCCGTAACGTAATTGCATTTAATCTTTGTGCTACTTCATCGGCGTGACAGAAAGTGGAGAACATTTCCACACATTAAGTCAGCTGCCTGTGAACATGTGGAAAACGTGGCAACAGAAATGCTCACGTTCTAAAACCCGTCCTGCTCACCATCCTGCAACAGGAGCGGACAGAAACACAGATTTTTCAAGTGGCTGCTGCCAAAAACCAGGACGGACAACGTTGGTCGCTCTGCGCCGGTGGCGCTTCAGCAGATGAAAATGACTGGACATCTGATGGAAATCTTTTGATACACTTTTGCTGCACTCTTGGTACATCTTGAAACCATGTGTCTTTAAAACTCCCTCCGCCCTTTTAGATACTTTGATTCCAAAGTATCAAACTTTGATCTTTGTTTTTTTTAAAGAGTTTCAATAAATCATCCAAGGCTTCTGAGGCACTTATTTGGAAGTTGCGACACCATAACTAAAGCATGACCTTGAATGGAAAAGGGAAGCTGGCCCCCCTTTCTGTAGGCTGTTCTTACCAAGTGATGAAGACAATGGTATCAACTCTAATGCCAGGAGTCAGATAGATGATTGAAAATTCACATTTGAACCAAAATGACTATAGTTTAAAACAAATGACGATTATTAAATCTCAAAAAATTAAAAACAGACTAATAAATATCTCAGACTGTGGCATGAATGCCTTAGATTGACTTAATAAGACGAACAGGTTTGGTTTTTTAACCAAAAACATGTTTCATCTTTGCATTCCTTCACATTTCGCATTGAGGCATACACAGTTTGATCAGCAAGGAATCCACGCCAATGCGTATTAAATTTGTTTTTTTCTTTGAAAGTGTTCCATAGTAGCAGTCACAATGTTGACATGTCATACACACAAGTCAATTCAGCTTTAAAGCCCATTTAGAAACAACAAGATCTGGCTGGGGAGTTCTGTAAAACTCATAGGATATCAATTAATGCAAAAATAATGACATCACAAAAAAATCTATTTGGATAGTTTCAAAAGCCAGGGAGTGATAATAGTTTTTTAAATGAGTCTTTAAAATATCAAATGTATGAGATGACTGTACACAGTTTAAGAGAAGTCACTGCAAAAGTACATTCTTATACATATACGGGAACAACAATAAGATTTGCTGGACCACTAATAGATGGATTGATCAGTGATCTATGGCTAAAAGGTCCCAGGTTGCCACTTCAAGATTTAAAAAGGGGCTCGGCATGTATGCACTACTGCTACCATTAAGGTTACATAAAACTGTCAGTAATGTCTCCTAGTTATATCGTTTAATTTTATGCTACACCATGCAGACTCTCTGTCTGCTCTGAGGAAGATTTGCCAACCTCCACTGAGGCAAGATGATCTACCTTCTAATGATAGCAACTAATTTCTTGACCTCTTTTAAACACTCATAGTGTATCGAATTCTAAACCCCAGATGATGCTTAAATTATAAAAAGCAAGCAAACCAACAAAAACCACTACAGGTCACTCATTTTCATTTCAGTACGCACTAAATACAGAAAAATAACATTCTATTCTTTAAAAAAAAGACAGGACTAACTGTGTAACATGATAACAAAATTGGAAACAGTGTAACAGCAGCTCAACATTAACATGAAATTGATTAAATAACTAACTAAAAAAAAGAGTCAAACAAATGTCTATGATTTGAGTCATTCTCCTTAACCCGTTGGCCTAATCATTCTTTCTGTACTCGTTAAGCTGCTTGTCCCCAGCGTGCCATTTGCACTGTTGTCATTAAAGATCAATGCATTAATAATTACATGGTATCATGTAATTTTTCCCTTCGTTTGCATGACAAAGCAACATGCCTTGATATATTGTTTTGTAATGCAAATTCATTCCCTTTGGAATAAATTTGCAAAAGGTAAATTCATTCCAGATGGACCCGATTGTTCTCAGACAAACTATAGCAAATCGTACCATTTCTTTCCTCAGATAATGAAATGAGGAATGAATGAAACAAGCCCAGAGTTGTGCAAGAAATTAAAAAAACTGGGTAGAATTTAATATTCCAGAGGCTATCACAAGTTTGTTCATCTGTTCATAGGGCATACTGACCTCTGAATTTAAAATGCTCCAAAAATCTTTAGAAAAGCATTAATGTTCATATTAACAAGGGAAAAGCACCATCAATGGTTCACACAAGACAAACTACTTTCTATTGGACAAAAAACTGGAACACAACAGTTTGTGAAAGCAGGCCAGTAAACAGAGAACTGTGGGAAGAAAGGAGATAATGGATGTCAAGGGCATTGACTGGCAACCTGGACAATCTGTCTACACAACACTTCACTTTGAAAATAAGACGATTAAATCTTAATATTTCATCCAAAAACCAGAACAATGGACGATACCTCGACAGTAGAGATGCAGGGTTCAGAATTTGTGATTGACATAAAAGTAACATCCCAATGTTTGACAGAGACAGCAATCCCTGTCAAACAGGTTTGTTACTTTTTTAAGTAAAGACAAAATCATAACACAGTTGATGTTTTAAACTGGTACCTATTGGCACTTAATGAGAACGCTTAGCACTGTTTGGATAACAAAAATAACTCTCTGTATGTAAATTAAAAGTGAAACCTGAAAGGTAAGCCTGCCTTCTTTTCTTTAATTTTTTTTTTTTTTTTTTTTTTTTACAAAAGCTGTTCACCATTACTTGTCTCTTCAGAAAGTCTTGCTTTCTCTCACCCCTTTGCAGCCAGAAACTAGTTTCCTTTAAAATGACTTCTTAGTCACTTCATGTTGGTACAAAAAAAAAGAACTTAAATGGAGATGTTTTATCACACTGATAAACTCCAGAAACAAAAAACTTTATCATCACATAAACCTGGAACTTTTATCAGTCTTAAAAAGATCCGACCAAGCTGATCAAGCTCATAGTGAGACAATTTCTCACTATTAGCTATTCTACTTTAAAAGTGACTTGTTAAGATAGATGAGATTTGATAGATAAATTAGTGCAGATTAATCAGATGTGCAGATGTGCGTTGTTGCGTGTTCTGTCTTGTTGAAAGGTTTACATTCCCATCAATCATGATCTGGTTAGATATGCAGATGGACTCATTTGGCTCTCAGAATGACAAAGTACACGCCACTAGCATAAAAATGCATATGACATGATAAAGCAACATGTCCTGATGTGTTTAATGGAGAAAAAAAACTGCCTACAGATGTCAATCTCTTGAATATCTGCAGCGTTTCTTGTGTCTCTAATTGTCTGATGAGTCTTTTTCTGTTGGTTCAGACTTAGGACAATAAACAGGGACTCGGCATTCAATTAGTGACAAAAACAAGGAGTACTGAAATGTGCTGCTTTATCCTATTAATCCACTTCATTGCATGAAGAATCTGCACATTTTTAATGGTTGTTACGTCTTTATATGGATATCTGATAGCATATGAGGAGGTGGGTACCTCCAGTCCTCCAGGTCCAGAGTCCTACAACTTCTAGAAGTGTCCCTGGTCCAACACACCTCAAATGGTTGAATTACTTCTTTGTCTCAGGTGTGAAGCAAAGACTCAAAAGTTGCAGGACACCTGCCCTTGAGGACTGGAGTTGGTCTACATGTATAATTTTAATTGTTCATCTGATGTCAGGAGTCCTGGTCAAGAACGGGAACTTGAAAGAGTTTCTATGAAGGGATTCCAGGTTATTCTTAAGTTGGAATGGTGATATAGTCCCTTGTTGGGGTTTTCCACTTTCACTAGTCTGTTTTCCACTCAACATGTATAAAAAAACAATAATAAAAATGTCTACAACCTTGTAAGGATCAGGTCTTATTTATTGTTTTATTACTTGGATAGAAGCCACTTGACCTGACTTGTATCAAAGATTCAGCAATCATGAAGGACTACAGTAAACTTTTCCATAATCTTAACAACGAGGATGACAGTGTTGCTTCACCTCACATGTGGAGAGGAGAAGCACCAGAGATTATCAGCCTCCCATGAGTCTGATGATCTCAACATCCTTCAGCATTTCAATTGAATCTCTTCCACACCAAAAGACAAGTTTTAGCTACTTTCACAATTTTTCCCAAGGTAGTAGATTCCTCTGAGTCATCAGATTTTGTCTCCTTCAATGATGGACATATTGTCCGCATTATGGAAGATCCCAGAGAACTCCTTTCACCTCATTAAAATCCTCAGTTGCAGGTCTGCATTCCTCCGTCCAAACCAAGCAGAGCGTCAGAAAGGCCTTGCTTCCCCTGTCTACAGCTGTCAAATGGTTTGACAGAGCTGTCTCGAAGCCAACCAAAAACAAGTCCTTCCCCATGGCCTTCTCGCGTTGGCCCCAACACAAGCCGTAAGTGTTGGGGCTGATCTTTTGGTCGCTGTGTCCTACATCAGATCTCTGAGCAAATCCCATCAAAGGCTTCTTCACTGACCAGCCAAAATTATGTGACGGAACTGCGGAGCAACACCCATAAAACTAATCCTACAACTGAACCTTCATAGTACGGCTTGAACCGAGGTAGAGAAGGGAACAGAGTAAACGCTGCAGTGGGTTTTCTTGTTTATTGAGACGGGTCAGTATCAGTCAGCTTCTTTTCCATAAGCTGACTGAGGATTTGATGGGTGAAGTGTGAATCCATTAACAGCTTAGCAGACTGCCTGTCTGGGCTCTAAGGAGACGATATTAAGAGTCTGGCTGTGGACTCTGCCTAATAGACAAATCTGACTCTGGTGTACCAAGTGTACAAAACGCTGCCAGACCAATCATTTTCAAATGAGAGCACAAAGGGAGCACATTCTAAGTCAAGGCCAACACTGTTTTTCATTGTCATGACAGACAGAAGAGTCAGTGAGCATGACACGCTTTGTTGCCCTTTTGAGAAATCGTCTTTCCGAAGAGTTTGATATAACCTGGCTTGAGTAATCTTGCTAATAAAAAAGGAATTCTTGTAAATGTCTGTAATGATAAACAGCACAGTGAAATAGTATTTGACTTCTAGCAGATTTATTTATAGCATTTTTTTTTGTTGCTTTTTTGAAACCGAAGTGTTTCAAATCCATCCATCCCTCCATTTTCTTACCTCTTTGCCCATAGCGGGGTCAGAAGGGGCGCCAGTGCCTATCTCCAGCAAACATTTCGGGCGAGAGACGGAGTACACCCTCGACAAGTCGCTATTTTAAATTACAGTCATAGATAAAAAGGGGATATATACAATTATTATTAAGGGGAAAAAAACAACCCAAAACCAACCCAGTCATGTATGAAAAATTGAAAGCCCCTTCGGTTAAAGCATAAAATGACTGCAATCAACTACACCTGTTTGTTCACTCGCACTAACCAGATGTAGCTGTCAATATTTTAAGGAATGCAAAATCAAGACACAACTTTAATTAAATCTGTCTGAAACCAGGAAGTAACACAAAAATAATTAAGAATCTGGACTGACATGGAATCTGTGAAAGTTTTTCAAGGCCAACACCACTGATGACTAAAAATAACACAAAGACTTTTCTCACGTTTTATTGACCTCTGAGACTTATTTGTAAAAAACGCTTGAGACTGATCAGTAAAAAGTTTACAATTCCGGAAGTGAAATTACATCTGACATCATGGGCGGCTCTAGACAGGGGTCAGCCGGGGCCAAAGTCTAGTCTGGTCCTGGCCTCCGTTGTGGCCCCTGGACTGAAGAAATAGACTGCAAAAACAAACAAAAAAAGTTACCACATTTTTGGTCTAGTTCATATTGTAAATATCTTACCGCTCTAGAAATGACACAAAACTAACTAGTAAGTAAATTTTAAGCCAGATAAGAGTTTATTTTAAGTAAATAATTAATATTAATGAAAAAATGCTTGCTCCTTTGGTAGATATTTCTACTGATAACATGGGAGATCATTTCAGTTGTTACAAGGAAAATAATCTGCTGGTGGAATACATTTTCCATCAATATTAAGGAATTATTGACTTCAAGCAAGCTCCTATATGTTACTTTTAAGTTAGTTTCATCTCATTTCAAGAATAAGATATTTTCTCTAGAAATTCGACCAAAATTACTTGGTAAAAATGTGTTTTCCCAGTGTAAAATTAAACTAAATGAGATGAGCTGGCACAGAAACCACAGCTGATTGGTCCCCTGGACCAGTTCTGTTTTTTACTTTCAGTTTTACATTACCAATTAAATAAAAATTAAGATGTTGCACTTTTAGATTCAGTTCAATTTAAAATTTAAAAAATACTTTTTTAATCCCAAAAGGAAAATGAATGGCCATTTACACCAGTTAACAGGTTTAAATTGTGACTCTGTTTTAAATTATTGGTTTGGCTTCCTTAAGAAGTCAAACATAATTTTGAAGCTGCTTTTTGTATTTTATCGGATTATGTTTGTCTGACATTAAAATGTTTTAATTAAAAATTTAATGTGTTTTGTTTTTTTTTACCCCATCAAATGTCACAGTATAATAGAGGGGAAAATGACATTTTAAGCATCAGCTAATGAATAAACTTAAACAAAAAAGACACAATGAGACCTTGACCAACCTCAGAGCCGTTCCATCTTCTAGCAGAAATAGGAAGCGTTTAATTCCACGCCATCTCAAGTCGTGCCCTAGTTATACTATCGTTTATGGCACATTTCTTCCATTGAGCCATCCCAGAAAATCTGAAAACCCTTCAAGGAATGGAACAAGTCAACAGGAAGACAAGCTTTTTTCTTTTTTTTCCAGAATTCCCCAAACTCACAAGAAAATGCATTGTTTATGTGTGTCTGGTCTGGTTAACGCATGAAGTGTGGAAAAGGGATCAGTGATGAGTCAGTGCTGAACTTTAATGACCTACATATAATTTTGAACAGTTGAACCACTTTTGACATTCTGATTCATTGGTGGCTGTAATTGAAGGAGCAGAAAAAGAAACTTATGTTTGAATGAACACATGCTATCCTGCACAGGAAAAGGGATGGCAGAACACGGCGCTCTGAAGGAAATGTAGGGAGAGGAATGGCTTCTGGAAAAACTGTGAAAGTTAATCTGAATTACGACGTGTGACATGGATGGACTCGTTCGCACTGGTCGAAATCAGCGGCGGCGAAATATTTGCGAACTCGGGAGATTCTATGCATCAACCTAATCTGTGGCTACATTCACACACCCACAAAATGAGATTGGAACCCGAATTGTTCTTTTTCTTCTTTTTTTGCCCATATGTGACCCATGTCTGACTTTTTCACTGCAGTCTGAGTGGCCCAATGCCAATCTGTTCTCCACAAAAAGAAATAAAAGATAAAAATATGATTGGTGCCACTTTCATATACTAAATCCAGTACATATCCGGCTGTTTTCAATGCATCCGCAGTCTGAAAGGTCACATCACACTTTATCCGACTTTTATGTCGGATGAAATGTGTATGTGACAATTTGGTCAGATCCAGTTGCACCTGACAGGCGGACGTGACAGCCATAAAGGTAGCTCCTACACTGTGCCCCAGGTCTCCATTTCTGTCTCTCTCTGCTTTTGAGGCAGCTTGGCAACGGTTGAACAAAGTAGATAGTTCCCAAACAAACCTCGGGGAGTTTCCAGGAAACTCTAAACTTTTGTCTGTAACCCTTGGAAACTAGTTCATAAGCTTTAAAACTGCTTCTTATCTTTAAAACGGTTTTCATCATCATCCACGGATGAACCTTAAAAGGCTTCCAGAGCTTTACATATAAAAGACGTGTGAATCTAAATCCTGACATAAAAGAAGTAAGTCGCGCAAATCTAGGTGTAAACAATGGCTTAAAATGACCATTCTTAACATCTGAAAGAAGTCTGTCAGTGGAGCGAATCACATCACAATCCCACCAATCTTAGCTCCGACTGCACATCCCATACAACTCTTAAAGGGCCACTGCTGTTAGCTGTGCTTTCTCTTTAGTGGCTTCTGTCGTCATTTTTTTTGTTGTTTTTTTACAATACTGCCGACTCTTAACTTTAAAGCTGATCCATAGAGAAGAAGCTTTCGTAAGCAGTAACATCAACATTCTTCACCTGGGCACATGGGTCGCTTTGGAGTCGTAAACCATTTAAGTCTGATTACGGGACGCATTTAATAAGTACCATAAATGACAATGAGAAAAACAACAACAAAAAATAGGATTCCAGTAAAATATCAGAATTGATGATCAAAACCTGCAAGATGCACATTTCTATTTGCAAAATAATTCAAGTTTGATCATTGTAGAATTACAAAACCTGAAAAGCTTTAAGGGGTAATGTGTCATTTTGGAAGAAACCGAATAAACCAGGAAATGCATGTGTCAGCACATTGTAAACATTTTGCCTAGCTACTTTTTATTCCAGTTAGAGTTCATACACAAAGGACATGTCACATTAGGTAGCTATAAATTGATAGATCTATGTCTGAATTACAAAGAATGGATAAGACAAAAAGGTTTTCCACAACATGAGAGTAAACAAAGCGACCTTCAGAGCTTCCTCTGCCTCACCAGCTCATCATCAGTACAAAACAGAAAAACAGAAACATTCAGCAGGACCTCAAACATCATCGACGGCAAACTACCATCATGTAAAGAAAACTCAAGCCGGTTACTGAACAGGAATGATCGGACTCTCCACTTAAACGTGTGAAATGTCATCGCGTGTGTTTCTAATTCTATCCTCTAGTTAATTAGGCATCACCGTTCTGCCATACAAGGCCGGCCGACGTCAGCGCGTGGAACTCGCTCGGTATGCTGTGCGGCCTCGCGCGCGCGGGGATCGTCGCTTTCCAGACTTGTCGGCTCCTTCACTGCCGACCTGAACAGACGCCGCACACAGCCGTAAAACAGACAAGGCCCAAGGCCGGCCGCGTGACGTCAGTCTCTGCTTCGTCTCTCTGCTGCTTGGAGACATGGTCACGTGAGGCCGCTCGCACGTGCGCAAACACTGACGCTAAAGAATGTCTGCGTACAATGTAGAAACACTCTCCTGCCTTTTCTTTTGCATGAAAACATAGGTCTTCTCTTTGTGATTTGATAATGTGATGGAGCTTGTTGCTATAGAAATCAGCAGACCGCCGAATTGAATAAAGCCATACTTATTAAAGAGTTTATTAATTGACGTGAGCAAGCATGATGTCATTCAGTATTAGTTAAAGCTTCCAAACTGGATTTTTGCTTAAAGTCAAGTTTATTTATAGAGCACTACTGATACTATTACTACAATCACTATACTACTACTACTATTATTATTATTATTATTAATAATAATAATAATAATAATAATAAATTTACTTTCATATTTGAAACAAATAACAAACAAAGAACAGCTATAGTTTGGATCATTAAAATGAGAAATATCATTTTCAGAGTTTGGGACTGAACAAACTGTGCATATATCTGAAAGGTGTGGAGGATCACTAGAAAATCAACAATTAATATTTTTACATGGGGTGAAAGTTTGTGAATGGATTTTTTTGTGTGTAAATTATTCAGAAGCAAGGGACAAAAATCTAAAGAATAGACAGAGCAAAGGACATTTTTGGTGTAATGAAGGCAGGCGCCAACAAGTATGTATTTTTAGTGTTGTTTTGCAAAAATATGAGATTTTCTGGTCTTAATTTCTTCATCCAAACAAAAAAAGAAAGAAAAGAGGAAGAAATTACGTAATCAGGTTTGACAGACAGGCATTGCTATGTCTCATGCCTCCAACATAAAAGAAGACTGATATTTTTTTTCTGAAAAGACCCGGGAAGTGAAGGAAATGGGAAAAATATCACCTGTAACCATTAGGGACATTTATAAGCTGGAGAAATTGGGTATTTTTAATCAGCACACATTTTTTTGCCTCATATTTTGCTAACAGTTTACGATACACTGAATTGGAGGGACTGCTGATGTTCCACAAAGAGATAAACAGGACAGGTCAAAGTATCACACAATGAGCGATGAGACAAGATCGTGACATATAAAAGTACCAGACCTGGTGATGAAGCAGCAGAACTCTGTAAATTCGAACTCCATTGATTTCAGCATATGCAATATTCTCAGAATATTAGTACAAAAGAGACTCTGATCATTTACTTTGCACATATCAGTAATAAAATGTTATTATTTCTACTAGAGAGGGCAACGTCTTGGTACAAACCCAATACAATACAGCATTCCAGATGAAGGCCGTCAGCTGTCCAGCGTGCAGATGGGAGTGTTATGGTTTGAGAATACGCTTTACTGTAGCAGGCCATAGCCAGCTGATTTTTATTTTTGCATGAGTCTAGGCCGTTCCGCTGTGTCTGCAAGCAGTGTTTACGAAGCTCCATTTCAAGAAACGCCGTAACTCTAATAACCGGTTTCCCCCTTTTCAGCATCACACCACAAGCCGTTAAATACGCATAACCTTTGTTCATTGGCGTTCAATTGCGAAATGCTTTGAAGTCGTTGCCACGAGTCAATGTCGTGTAAATAAACACAACAGCTTCCAGGCTCACGTGGAACTCTAATCATTTTGAGACTTCGTTAGATGTCGGATTATGGGTTTTTTTTGTTTTCTTTTCTCCTTCTCCTGCCCCCCCCACCAGAATTGCTTGGTTACTTTCATGCAATACTCCGCCTCCTGTGTTTTTGTTGTTTTTACAATATAGCTGGTAGGTTTTGAAAGCAAAACAGCGAAACGCAAAGCTAGCCTTTGTAATTGCACATACCATCAGTCAAATCTCACTTGCTGAGAAACAAGCCCCTGTTTCTTTACTGGCGCACCGAGAAGCATGGCGACCAGATGAGCGGTCTGCGCGGCTGCCATTCGTTTCTGTGCACAATGATGGATGGTCAGCATGTCTCGCTCTTTCCGTGAACTTGAAATTTCTTCCTCTGGTTAGCCTGTATATCAGATACCATGAAAAGAAGTGCAAACGATCCACCGCTCTTCTCATCAACAAAACTCTGGTCGATAAAACCATGACTCCAAAGGCCCATTGATGTTACTTCTGTAAAAATGCAAAGGGAATAAAACAGGAACAGGTAGCGTCCGACGAGCCAGAAACATTGTGTTGCATTTGACCTATGCCAAATGAAATGCTGTAGAGAACATGCTAATGTTCCTCCCATCCCTCTATTCAAAAGTAAAACAAGATGCCAGAGGATGCAGGGAGGGGAAAAAAACAAAAAACGTTCCCAGATGTTTTTCATGAAGTGTAAAAGATTGACTGTATCATGTGACTATTTTGGTGCTCATGTTTAGGCCAAGGAAGATAAAGGTTTTCTGTCATCCTCGCTGGACTCCGATACAGATGTCAGCTGTGCAAACAAAATAACGACATGCTCATTAAGGTGTGGATTCCGTGTTGTCAGTGGCCTACAGTGTCCTGTCAATGAGCGATGTAACTATTCAGGACATGTAGTTTTCATCTGGCAGCATGTTCTCCTTTTTTTTTTTTTTTAAGTTTCTGTGTTTGTATAGTTTTGGAAGTGATAAAACCTGAGTCCTCAGCTGCTTCTTTGAATTCACCAAGGCAGTGAGAGAAAAGTGAGCGCAACTCCATATTTCTTTCTGACCTGTAACGTGACATCTTGGATGTTGCGGGAAAACAGGGAGTCCCACTGGTTTCCTGTCAATGAACCCCTTCAAGTGTCCCTCATCCTCTTTTTAAGGTGGAGAAAATGGCTTGATGTGCTGGACATCATGTGATGTTCAGAATGACGGGCATTTTATTTTTTTATTTATGGTTTTTTTTACCCCAGAGGGCTTTTGCAGGTCACAAGAGGTCTGCAAAGTTTTAACAACGTCTCTCTGCTGTATGCAGGGCTGTGCAGGAAAGAAGCTAAATCCTACGGGAGAAATTAAAATTGAGACGCGAGGATGTGAGGACAGCTGCTGAAAAGCCGCTTTGACTCTGAGAGCTGCCAAGAAAAACAAAGCAACACACAACAGTGTCCCATGTGCTAGAAGCAGAATCAGATGTTGTTGATGAAGCCCGTATGAGAAATGATCAGCTGACCAAAGTTTCATCTTCTATTGTGCCAAGTGAATAAGGGTAACAGAAACTGTCAAGCATAGTTGATGTTTGAATAATTAGTCTTTTTAATTATTTAAAAAATTTATATTCTGGATAATCACTACCTTAATGTTTTGGGAGAAGGTTGAGTCTTTGACCCTTGGTGCCTGGAAACACCCTCCCAGTGAGCTGGGAGCAGTTAAGTTTCCATGTTTCTGGTGTCTGGAGACATGGAATATGACCTTGAATGGCTGGAGTTGAACTAGCTCTAGTTGGACGTACCTCCAACCCAGCTCCTGGAAAGAGGGTTGACTCTTAAAGCTGGTGTTGCCCGGGAGGCAGATCTCCAGTTAGAGAGAGGGAAGCTTTTATACACCCTCTTGTTCCAAGAAGGAAGATTCATTCTGTTCCAGTCTATATGTGTACCAGTGCAATGCGCAGCAGTTCAGATGATCCTGGCTTCTTGAATTCTCTGAAAGACGTCTGAATTTGTTCTGGTTTTCTTTATTGTTTGATTTCTGTTCAAGACATACAGTGGAGAGAACAAGTATTTGATACACTGTTGTTTTTTCAGGTTTTCCCACTTGCAAAGCATGTAGAAGAATGTAATTTTTATCATAGGTACTCTTCAACAGTGAGTGATGGAATCTAAAAGAAAAATACAATGTATGAGTTTTAAATAATTCATTTCCATTTTATTGTGTGAAATAAGTATTTGATACACCAGAAGAAATAAACTTAATATTTGGTACAGAAACCTTTGTTTGCAATTACAGAGATCAGACGTTTCCTGTAGTTCTTGACCAGGTTTGCACACACTGCAGCAGGGATTTTGGCCCACTCCTCCATACTGATCTCCTCCAGAGCCTTCAGGTTTCGGGGCTGTCGATGGGCTACACGGACTTCAATAAGCTCCCTCCAAAGATTTCCTATTGGATTCAGGTCTGGAGACTGGCTAGGCCACTCCAGGACCTCAAGATGTTTCCTACAGAGTCACTCTTTAGTTGCCCTGGCTGTGTGTTTTGGGTCGTTATCAAGTTGGAAGACCCAGCCACGACCCATCTTCAGTGCTCCTACTGAGGGAAGGAGGTTGTTGGCCAAAATCTCACAATACATGGCCCCATCCATCCTTCCCACAATATGGTGCAGTCATCCTGTCCCCTTTGCAGAAAAGCATCCCCAAAGAATGATGTTTCCACCGCCATGCTTCACGGTTGGGATGGTGTTCTTGGGGTTGTACTCATCATTCTTCTTCCTCCAAACATGACAAGTGGAGTTTAAACCAAAAAGTTCTATTTTTGTCTCATCAGACCACATGACCTTCTCCCATTCCTCCTCTGGATCATTCAGATGGTCATTTGCAAACATCAGATGGGCTTTGACATGCGTTGGCTTGAGGAAGGGCACCTTGAGCACTGGAGGATTTTAATCCTTGATGGTGTAGAGTGTTACTGATTGTTTTCTTTGAGACTCTGGTCCCAGCTCTATTCAGGTCCAGGTCCTGCCGTGTAGTTCTGGGCTCATTCCTCACCTTCCTCAAGATCAATGATGCTCCACGAGGTGAGATCTTGCATNGGAGCCCCAGACCGAGGGAGATTTTCCGTTATTTTGTATTTCTTCCATTTTCTAATAATTGCACCAACTGTTGTTGCCTTCTCACCAAGCTGCTGGCCTATTGTCCTGTAGCCCATCCCAGCCTTGTGCAGGTCTGCAATTTTATCCCTGATGTCCTTACACAGCTCTATGGTCTTGGTCATTGTGGAGATGCTGGAGTCTGATTGATTGAGTGTGTGGACAGGTGTCTTTTATACAGGTAAGGAGTTCAAACAGGTGCAGTTAATACAGGTAATGAGTGGAGAACAGGAGGGCTTCTTAAAGAAGAATTAACATGTCTGTGAGAGCCAAAATTCTTAGTGGATGATAGATACTCGCGCGTGTTATCTGTAAGAGGCTTTCCAAAGGCTTCTGATATGTTTCTTACTCATTTTGTTGCTTGTGGCTCAGTGTTAGCGTGCAAGTAACCGAGAACATCCGGTTACAGGATTTTCAAAATAAAAGATCCTTCAGACTTAAATAACACATAAAACGGAAATATTGAATTATTTATTGTCCATGTACCAATTGGTACATGGTACCAATTGGTACATGGACAGGTACCGGTCCACGGACAGTACCACTGTTGTAGAGCACTTCTTTTTTTAGCCATCCTTTTTTTAGCCATCCATGAACAAAAGTACTCTGTGGCGTCCTAAAGTTGTATCAGGGTTCATTTTTATAGAATCAACCCCCTGATCCCCGCAAAAAATAGGAGCTAGCTTTTGTTCTGTTAGACATAGCCTTTAATAACATTTGTTAAAATTAGTAAAGAGTCTTGCTTAGACTTATATATGCTAACAGGTTATGAAGCTTTCTGGGGCCTCCTCCCTTAAAATGAATGTTCTTATTTAACATGTGCATACCTGAAGATGCTCACACAGCTGCCTAATGGAGCTGAATAGAAAGTTTTTCAAAGTCTTTGAATGAATGGAATCACTTCAATGCTTTGGAAGAGTTTTTTTGTGTGTATGAAAACATTAGCTTCAGTTCAAAGGTGAAACTCTGGCAGAAGTGACAGCATTTTCTACTTATTTTTTACCAGGCCCGGTTTGCCTTTGAAGCTCTGCTTTGAACCAAGTGTCTTTAACGACATCTGTAGGGGTCCTCGCCTTGAGCCACGAGGTACTTCCACAGGTTCCCCATTTACTGCGCCGGAAACGTCCACAGTAGGTTTACCTTAAGGCGGCTCAAAGACCTGCCGCATATTGTCCTATTTTAGTGGATATCTAGAAAATTCCTCTTACATCGTACACGCATGAAGACCAAGGAACAGATGCGTGTAGCCTCTCAGATGCACACTCTGGCGTGCACATAGACACGGACCACTAGAAAAAGTTAGGTGTCTGCATTTAGGTGGGAAGTTGACAGACCTACACATCTAACATTCCCATGGAGGTAGAATTTGGGAAATGCTCCCTGGAACATCCAGGCTGCCTGCGGTGACATGAAGATGACAGGATGCAAGTTTAGGAGGGTTGGCCCAGGACTTAAGTTTACTGCGAACTTTATGTGAGAGCGTAACTACGTGTGTGCATGCCGGTTTAATATTGTTGCAGGGTTTGGGAGTACAAAATGTTCCTTAGTACATTTAGTACTTTAGTACATTTTACTATGGATTGTTTTTGAAGGATTGTGTGAAACAAGCTGGAAGGATTGTCAATACAATTGCAGTGTATAAAAGTTTCAAAGGAGTTTTCCTTTCAAGTTGAGGACTTATAGGTCACTGTGAAATGTAATCAGGCAGCTAGAAGAGGAAGTTGTTGAGGCTGCTGATGAAACGACAGGGTGCTGGCATACCGCATTCTCAATCACAACGAGGGGCTGATAATTGATCAATTGATTTGAATGCAGATTAAAAAACACATAGAAATGAAAGAGTTTAAGTAAAACACTTGAGCCATAAAAGTCACAAACATAAGATAGTCCATTTAGAGTCTGTGTTAGAATGAATTTAAGACTTTTTTCAGAGCAATCATACTGCAGGTTGTATTTTTTTTGTCAATGGCATCCACATGAACGGTATTCTGATTTCACTTGCCGTTAAAGGTTAGTGTGAATACAACCACCTGTCACAAATGAATTCTCACAGCCAAACTTCTTGTTTGTCATGTCGTCTCACATAGTAACCAAAAGGACCAGAAACGACACAGTGAAACATCAACTCTGAATGTTTTACAGTCAGGAAGCAGACTGTGGACTTTGGATCAGGCTCCCAGGTAGATGAGACTCAAGTTCCTTAAGGCTCTGGATGTTGTTGGATTGTGTTGGTTGCCTTTTTTCCCCCCTTTGCTTGAAACTTACTCCACTATGTTGCTCTTTGTCACCAATTCTGATCATAACCTTTACGGACAGAATCTCTAGACACAGCCAAGGTGTTGAGGAGATCCATTCGGTGCTCTCAGGATCAGGTCTTTGCTTTTTGCAGCTGATTTGGGCCTGTTGACTTAATCAGACTGTTATATGGGGTTCACTGGAACAAGAGCTCTGCTCTGTGAATGCAAGTGGCTTAAATAATTTTTCTGTGCCAAGTGTTAGGACTCCATTAGAAACAGGTTGAGAAGATTGATCATCTACATCAAGGGGATCAAAGACAACATTCCAGAAAAAGATTAATTACATTTTGTGACTAAGAAAAGTTAAACGGTTATGGATATTTCTGGAAGATCCCAAAAGGCCAAAACACAACACAAATATTTTTTTCAGCAAAAATGTCATTCCTGTTAGATATAAGTAATGATGTCTGACACATTTGTGAAGCCTCTTAGTGCCCAGACGATCCAGCAGCTGCCTGTAGCGGTCGCTCGCTCCGGTTATGATGCTGCCATGCAGGCCCTCTGGGACCAGTCAGCTACTTCCACTATAAATCACTTAACGTAACACTTTCAACGTTTCAGGGGTTACATCTACACTAGACAAATAATCCTAACTCTGTGATGCCTGAAGCATACACATACGTTTTGAGACAAAGTATGTTCAAACATACAGTATGACAATGCTTACAAACAACAACAAAAAAGTTAGATTTTCTACAAGCATCATAGCCTCATGTTCTAACAATCTGGGTGCTGAACAGGCATGTCTACAGTCCACATCCATGACTCAGTCATATGATTTTGCTGTTGTAGCAGCATAAATCTTGTGTCTGGCAAGAAGAACCATTGCACTTTTAATAATTATTCCAACACATTTTAGGAAGTAAGAGTTGTTGCTCTAGTCAAGCATCTCTCATTCAGCCTGTAAATATTAAAAGAGTTGTAATTATTTGTTGCTGCTTCACCACTTTAAATTCATCATAGAAATGTAACAATTTGTCAGTTATTTCAAATGTCATTGTTTTTTTATACTTCAATTTATTTTTATTTATTTATTTTTGTGAGGCAGGTGTGAAGCAAAAATATCATCCAACTGAGTCCGGTGGATTCAGTTGGATTGAGAACCAAAGATGTGACATTTGTTACGTTTTCAGCCGATGTGGTTCATGTTCACACTGCACTCACACCAACCAAACCCTTTGAAAAAACTGTTCCTCCCTTTCACCTGTGGTGGCGCTGCACAAGGAACCCTTGAGGAAAAACAACACGAAAACATCCAAAGAAGATTCTGAGCTCAACGTCCTTCTCCACGAAATGTAATCAAAAACAGAGAAGCATCAGATTCTAGCAGTTTGTCATTACTAAAAGAGCACGAGCCATTTTTCTTTTAGTTTGGTTGGATTTAACCAGGATACCTTGCTCTATAGTCTGCTTCCTGCTTTTGGAGCGGTCTCCAGTCTGCTTGGCGTTCACATATCTATTCGAACCATTCCACAGTTCATTGAGACCTGGACCAGAGTTCGATTGCGCATTCACACCTCCCCAAACAAAACAAGCTTTGTAGGCAAACAAACTCAAGTTGGGTTAAGACTTAACAGGGCTGGTTTGAATGCTCACTAAGTTTCAGTCATTTCCTTTTTCTTTTGAGCACCTTTTTAAAAACTCAAGCATTAGCTCTCACTAAACACCTGCACTCAGGCTGCCCTGACTTGGAAGAGAGAAACAAATCAATTTCAGGCACAAATCCTTTGCTGAAAGGTTCAGCAAAAGTCTCTGTTTTTTTGCCCCAGAGGCAAACATTTAATGAAATGTCAGCCGAGAGCTTTTATAGGCAGGTCTGGGCTCTTGAACTGACAGGGTTTGGAAGTATGACGCTGGAGTTTCACTGTAAAGATGAAACTGGGAGAAATCATCCTCAACATAAAGTTCCTCTGAAGGAGCTGACATGACACGTTCTCTGGAAGAGTCATGACCTCTGCTGTGCTTTGGGATCAAGTTGAAACAAAAGAAGAAGAAAACACCAATCAGCAACAGCTTACTCCAAAACTACACGAGAAACATTTCACCCTGAAGTGATAATGACTGCCTTGATAAGTGTTTTTGACCTTCCGTATTTTGACATTTTTGTTTTGAGGAAACAGCGGGGAAGGAAAAAAAACAAACAAACTAGATTTCTCCACTTGTTCGACGTCTCCTTCCATCTCACATCTGAAATCCTGCTTGGGTGTGGTTATCCTCTTTGCCTTGGGCAAGGGATCATTACATTACATTCAGCTCAACAGCACTTGGCACAAGCTGAAAGAAAAGTTATCTAATCTGAAATTTTATACAAGGATTCTGAGTGGCGTAAAAGCAGCGGCTCCAAGGCTGCAGATGAAGAACACGCGTGTTTGTTCAACCTCTTAACTCATCTAAGAAAACACGACGCAGATCCCTGTCTAATCTGTTCCATTGGCCTTTTAATAGGAGACATTTCTACCAGCCAACGTGACAAAAGCACAGATGTCACTGATAAAATGTAATTATGACACGATCCACTTTTTGAGTTTCAGAATCTGCTATAGTGCAGATTGTGTTTCACTGCGGAGAACAGACTGAGTTCAGTCGACGCGTCGCTCCGCTTTGTATTATTCCATACAACCTTTTCTAACTTGTGTGTGGCCTGCAGATTGTCATCCATCCAACATCATGGAGGATGTTCCTGCCCCATATACCGTTCAAAAAAATAATACAAAAAAATCAGAGGTGAACGAGTTGGAGAGGGGAAAAAAATACAGTTTTTAGACTGAATAACAACAGAGTTCAGCTAGACTGAACTTGGAAAAGGTGCGAGTTTTGAACAAAGGATGGATTGTTAACCGTATTTATGGCCAGCAGACTCGCCAGAATACATAGAGAAGAGCACCGAATATGGAGTTAACCCTTCGTTCACACTGCCTGTCACACTGTCTGAAGAGGTTATTAACAGATTTGTGTTAATAGTTATAAACTATGCAATGTTTATGTTCCCCTCCTCCCAAAGGCAATGTTTTTGATGACTTATTTAAAATAAGCCAGTTATTAAAGCAATCAAATTATGTTGATAACTAAATAACACTCTCTAAGGTAAGGTCATTTTATTTATATAGCACATTTTCAGCAACAAGGCAATTCAAAGTGCTTAAAATGAATTACACCAGGAATAACAAACAAAAAAAAAGACCAAAAGGTAAAATAATAAAACTACATATTGGTTCCCCATTTTAATACTAATAACAATAAGTAATCCATAATTTATAAACAAGTACAGGTTTCTATGGATTCTTGTTCTGATAAAACTAAATATTGGTTCTGAATGTGTGAGTCTATATATAGTATAAAAGCAAATGTTGGTTCCACTTATTCTAGGTTGACATATATTTGTACAATATAAAGCTAAATGTTGGTTCTCCGTGTTTGATTCTTGTTCTGGTACTTTCTATGTTTTTCTGGATTTGTAAACTAAGAGGAGTTTCTATAGGTTTTGCTATGATATTAGAAGTATAAAGCTAAATGTTGGCCTAAAGTAATAAGTACTACACTGTTCGTAAAAGTCTGTAGTCGATATATGACGAAATGCTGTTCCTGCAAGGCACATGTCAATGGATTCTGTTTCCTGGAATGTTTTTTTTAAATTTTTTTATTTTAATCCAAAGATTTGTTTATAGTCTTTTGTGGCAGTACATTGACCAGGTTTTACACATTGTTGTCATGAGTACATTAAACTCATTGCTGCACAGTGACATAGATTGAATAGTTCAAACCTCATTCAGAAGAGCTCGGTTGATGGGACTCTTAGGTTTGTTTTGGCTTCCGTTGAATCGTTGTAACACCGTGACATGACTGAGCTTAGGTACGTATTGTCCAAAACAATTTGGGTGATTCTTTACAGTCAAGCTGGGTTAAACCCAATGTTGCTGACTGATAAAGTTTGTACCTCTTCCTGATCTCATTTTATTGCGCCTGTTTTCTGTTATGCATCTTGCTGCTGCTGTGGGGTTTTCTCTGTTTGGTTTGTTTTTAGTATGTTTAGTTTTGCCCTAACTGTACTTGCAGATGGTTTGTTTTTATTTTTTATTTTATTTTATTTTTTTTTGACTCAAGATGAAGTTACATAATGGTATGAATATTTCTTTTTTCATCAAAGAAATCAATGAACAAATCCAGAACAATACAAAGCTACACAGAGAGCTAGTTCCTCATATTTATTCAATGTATTTAGAGGTTTGAGGAAAATGGCAGAGGGATGTATATGAAGCCGACGACACCAGACGGAAAAATATGCCGGGTTCATATCTGTTCTATCTGCATGGAAATAAAATTCAAAGTAAATGTAATAATCTTCAATTGACTCATGTGTGGTTGTAAAACTAAAGCATAACGACAACAAAGCCTGGGACTCTTTAAAGAGACTTGACATTATTTTTTGTGAGATCTGAGAGAAATCATATGGTTTTTATACTTCAAGTATGCTGGGTCTGACAAAAAAAATAAACAAAATCTACATCTTGGATTTGACTTGTTGGCATTAAGGATGTGGAGCCAAATAGCATGTGGTCCACATGGTAAGGAGTGTGGTTTGTTTCCGTTCAAATGATGTGTGTGAAGCGATCAAGGCGCTGTGAGCTGTGCAGCAGTGGAGCCAGACCTGCTGCTGTTACTCATCTGTAAAATCAAGTAACTTTTTTGACAACAAAAAAAGAAAATGACAACCAGCTTCTTTACCAGACTCAGGTCTAATATTCTGCTCATTCTGACTACTGCTTTGCTGGCAGTCTTCATAGCTCTGATTTCACCGAGGGAAGGCACACACACACACACACACACACACACACACACACACACACACACACACACACACACACACACACACACACACAC
>CAEGAF010033792.1:0-16614 GCA_903067075.1 Micropoecilia bifurca | reverse complement strand
CAGTGTTGAATTAACACCCAAAGTGTCTCTATGTGTCCAAGTCAGCTGGTGTTAAAGTAACACTTTTGAAAGTGTTAAAAGATTGACGCCCATTTTTTTGTTAAATTAACTTTGGTCTATAAACTGAAATGGGTTTAATAAAAGTTAAACTTTCCATTTCTGTGTATTGTTTTGAATATTTTCCACTGAATTTGATTGATATTGACACCTTGTGGGTCAATTATTTACCTTTTTAACACCACATTATGTTTTGTGATCAACTCTACACTGGTGTTACTTTTTATATATTTTAACACTAATACCATTGTAAATGTTAATGTGACACTCTGTGTTGTTGAATTTAACGCCAGCTGACTTGGACACATATAGACACTTTTGGGTGTTAATTCAACACTGACATTTTTACTGTGTAACATTCATTGTAAACAGTTAAATCAAACGATTCCCTTTTAGTTATGAATTATTACCCTACGGTGACCTATCTGCACAGTCCAACTATTTTCTACTGGTATGCATGGACCTGAATTGTGCACCCACACTTGTGCACAATCAGATGTCTGAAAGGGACTTGAGGCGGAGGCTACTTTGATGAGGTTTTGGACCTCGTGATAATGCCAAACGGATTACTTTTATGGCAGCTTTGATGTTGATTAGGATGCTGAATCCATGTTCTGCTGCCTGAAGACTGGAATTACACGTCACGTCAGACAAATTTAAAAAAATTTTTTTTTTTTAAATCGGTGAATGTCTCTTTAGTTGTAGTGATAAGAAATCTGTAAATTCTGTGAACGAATGAGTTCCTGATCCCACCAGCACTCGGTTCAGTGAGAGGAAATCCTGCAGTATGCGCTCCTTCCACACTAGTAGTCCAGTCACAGGCTGGTGACCTGTAATGGTCACAGATGCATGAAGTATGGTGTCCAGGTCTGCTGGTAGGCTCTAATGTTCTCCTGTTCTTTTTTTGATTGATTAGGTTACCTGTACTCTTTTTATCAAGTTGAAAATGTCTGCACAAAGTGCTCAGGAGTGTAAATTGTAATATGTCAAATCGACAGATGGCCTTCAGATATCTGTCACGTTAAAAAAAAAAAAATCAAAGATGGAAAATATTTGCTTAGCCCAACCCCAGACATGATAACCTACAATCCCTTCACAACTGGAGTGACCAAACCGTAATAATAGTCCTTGCAAAGGTATTTAAGTAGATGGGAGCTGTTCCACTCAGTACTTTGTATTTTCAAACATTAGGGAAACGCAGCAGGAGTAACCTTGCCACATGTTCACAGCATTTAATGTAAACTGCAATGCATACTGGGGATTTTAGTTTGTGTGTGTTCTTTTAAAATTATGGCAAAAAGAAACTTTGGCAATTTAGCCAGAGTTGCTTACTCTCTTAAAGAAAACGTTAAAGCTTGATCTGGTAAGATTAAATTTAGGGTTGGATATGTTTTTATGAGACTTGCGTGATTGGGTTTGCAAGCTGTTAATGTCTGCGAAATATTCCTCTCAGCATGCAAAAAGAAAAACACAATGAGGAGGAGAAATTAAAATTTTATTATTTACTGCACACGACCTTAGGAGTGTAATTAGTATCCTAACTTTGTGGCCCAAGGATATTTACAGCTTCAGCCTCTCCTTTCTTTATTGTGGTCCTTCTTTCACCCTGATGGTGATGCTATCACTTGATCATTACTTGGTGCTCTAAGACAGATGGGGAAACTCTATATATATATATATATATATATATATATATATATATATATATATATATACATATATATATATTTCTTTATTTATTTATTTTTTATTTTTTTTATTAGATTCCACCAATCCAAACACAGATTTGATGGTGCTTCTAGGAAAATGCTCTAAATATATTTTTTAATTGATCTCTTATAGAAGATGTATTTTTATTAAAAAAAATTTTTTTTTTTTTATTCTGGAACTTTGTTTTGCTTCTTAAAATGATGATTTTAACTGTTTCTATGCTGTGCTTTATAGTGTTCAGATAAAGCTGAAAAAATTATCCATTAAACTGCTTTGCTTCAGATTAAAAGGAAAAAAGGGGCAGCTGGCATTAAAGGTTGCTTTCTGGGTGAATTTGCTCCATCTTAACCACCTTGTAGAATGACTTGGAACCATTTGGCATCATTTACTTTTTTCTTCAACAATAAAAACACAAAAGTTCTTTATTCATATTTTAACTGAAGATTTTCTGCTTGAAATTCTTTTATTGCATAAATGAGTTTTTTCTGGGTTCTCCAGCTGATTCCTTTTGTCTTCAAACAGACTTGTTACCCCTGACTGCATGTACAACTCCAACATGGATGCATTGATACAATGTGTCCATAATACATTTTATCATTGTAGTTGTAAACTTACAACTTAAAGTTAATAGCTTATGGAAAATGTGAAAATTAAATGTGTGCTCAGGACATTGCTGTATTGTGTTTTTTTTTTAGAAAGTTACCCGTTTGACAAGTCAGCTAAAGCAACCAAGTTGCTCTTCCTCAATGATTTCTTTTAAAGTTTCCCCTGAAAGCACGGTTGCTTGTGAGATTTTAATGTGCTAATAAAGACCAAATGGTCCAGATTATTCAATAAGGGAACTATTTTTATGATAAACACAGCAGTAAACAAAATAAAATTACACCCTGTTTACAACAACTTTTCTTAAGCCTCTGCTTTTCTCATATGTGCAATTAAGGACAAAGCTGCAAGTACTAATTTGCTTGATGTGCACTTCTCAGTGCCAGCTAAAACAAAACACGACCACCACCAACAATAACACCTGGAGGTTTTAATATTAAATCGAGTTAAACACTTCCTCGAAGAGGGACACTGTTGTTGTTGTTGTTCTTCGTGCATTTTTCTGTTCTTCTTCTGTTCCGCATTGCTAGACAGTAATATGCATATGAACGCCGGAGTCTGTCGGATCAGGAGATCAGACGAATCGCGGTGGGGGATCAAAGGAAGCTATCTGATCTCATAAAATCATATTAAAACTGGTTGCCTCATCCATAGACAGCAGAAATGGATCATAGAGGAGTCAACTAGGAGTTTGTGGTACTGAAAAAAGAAAAAAAACAAAACAAACAAAAACACCGGAAATCTACAAATGCTGGCACGTCATTAAAATTTCATGGTACTCTATGTATTGCATGTGTTCAGTAAACAATTGGATTGTTAACTTGAGGGCAAAGAAGGGAAAACAAGTTGTTCATAATAGCCTGCCACCATCCTGCAGTACAGTCTCATATTTTCTGCAGCCCCTTCATCTTTCTGTGTATTTATTTCCTTTCCTCTATGGGAGAGTTTTCACTAAAGCGTAAGACAATAGGCAGGCAAAGTATCAGTAAAAAATAACCCTCCTGTCAAGGCTGCAGAGTTGGTTGCTTCTCAAAAGCTTTATTGCAACAAGGTATAAGGAGTGATTTGATTATACTTTCCAGGCGGCGCCGTTATTACCCAGTTTGACTAATAAGTACTTTTCAAACCTGCCCCTCTGCTTCCCATTCAGCAGGAGTGCCCTAGTTTCTCTTAGAGTTAACCTTCACGCACTATCATTACTGTCACTCTCTGCTGAAACTTCACAGAGCAGCTGACTTTCTGCTGCGTGTGCATGTGTGTGTATTTATGACTGAACATGAGTTGAAAAACACAGTTTGTCTTAAATCCCTACGAGTTTCTGGTCTCTCTGATGTAAAGCTCCATATGTTTTCACGGTTTGCAGCATGAAGGTATCCTTTTTCTTATTGTCTATGTATTTAGTACAATACAGTGTCCTACAATAGATTTCCTAACTTTTAGCATTTTTCTTCAACCCATGTTTCAGATGATAAAACACTTCTTTGTAATGTTGGATAAATATAAGATGATTAAATACAAACTGCAGTTTTAGATTATTTTTTTCTTTAAACCAGCTACAACTGATTTTAAAATAATGTAGACAATTGAATACGCTTTTGCAGTAATCAATGTGACTAAAGAAAATGTGTTTTAGTCGTTTAGACGAGTTTTAGTCCATTTATCCTAGAAATATTATTGATGATAGGCTGACTGTAATTTTTTTTTATGAAGGTTTATGTCTTTGTCCCCCAGGTTTTGGTCCTGATAACTTGTTTCCAATTCCTGAAAGTTCAATTTTACTACCCAAACTCGAGCCTGGTTTCTGTCAGACAAGTAAAATCAAGAATCCAGTTAAATATGGCCATAAACGTCTACAATTTATGTTCATATTCGAATAAATTCAAAAATAGGTGAGAAACATTGGATTCTGCCTCTGTAAGTCTGGGAACGGTTACAATAGGACTAGAAAGATGTTTTTATAGGGTCTATTGATTTGATATGAAAAAAATCAGAATAAAACAAAATAATGTTTTTATATTTTCATAATAAATGTTTGCAAACCTGTGAGAGAAAAGTGAAAAATTATGTTAATCATTCTAAACAAGTAGCCGTATGTCATTTGGCCTTCCCTCCTTTTTTTTATTCCACAATATAACATCAATATCAATGAACCCGAAGTGGAGAGAGAGCAGCCAGTGCTGTGGACAGAACTGTCCAGCATCAAAACAAGTTAATCAATCGGACAACAGTGAAAGGAGAGACTAACAACAAAATCAATTTACTCTTGTCAATAGTACTTCATCAAACTTAAATTCTAAATGAAAATGTACTGCATTTGCAACCTGCTAATATGAGTCAGAGGGCAGAAGTATTGGCATAAAACATGACAGATTTCGTCTTGGATAAAAATATGCTGTGCATTCTTACAAGTCCAAAGTGAGATATTACATCAAAGCAAATACCTACCAAAACAAATGTATTAATTAAAATGATTTTTGGTAGATATGATAGAAAAGTTGTAATAAAATTCTTGTGCGATGACAAATGAGAATGCATATATTAAAATGTTGTGGTCATTACTAGATGGAATCGGGACATCTTAATTTAAAATATAAACATACTGGAGTTCAAAAGCGTTTTAAAGACTTTATCCAACTAGTTGGAATGATTTGAGACACTTTGCAAAAGGTTAATGGGGTTTTCTGCTGTGGGTGGAAAAAGTAGTTGCTGAAATGTTTCCAAAGAAATTCATTAGCTATTTAGGGATTTTATGAAGTAAATCTTATCGAGCTACAAAAATAGTTACATGGCTAACATACTAATAAGTCACAAGATTAAAATCACTGAAGGGTTAGGCAAATGGTCCTTCAAATAATCAGAGAGCAGAAACAGTTCAGCAAAGACATCCAAGAGTCTGATAAATGCACTCCAGACACAAAACATTTAGAGCGGCTCAATCTACAGAGTCCCATAGGTATTTACAACTTCTGAAATCCATTACAATCACTCAAACACATCACACAACATCTCAGAAGATCCTTCATCAGGTCTGTTTTAAAAATATAAGGAGGACCAGCAGAAGACGAAGCTGAGAATGCGGGTGTTTTGGAAATACTTATTTAATTTTAAAAAGAAACTTATAAATTATCTACGTTCAACACACAAAGAGATAAAGTGCCTTTTTTGTTGTTCTTGGTTTTAACTATTATAGCTAAAGAACACAGATAATGAAGCTGAAATTCAGTTTCTCTACAAATTTCCACATTATATAAGCCCTAAAACCTAATTTTTTTTTAAATACTGAAATGTGGGCCTACTGAAAATTATAACTATGTACAGTGCAGTTTATGATGTTAATATTCCTTTTGCTGAAATTACTACATCAGTGCAAGGTGCCATGATTGGCCTTTTGCTCTGCTGAAGTATTCTGGAAACCCAGGCTGCGTTCATAGTGGCCATTACCTCATCTGCTTTAATAAATCTGGTATTTCTCATCTTCCTCTTGACAAGACTTCATAGATTCTCTATGGAGTTCAGTTCAGGTCAGTTTATTGGCCAATCAAGTATCAAAACATGTATTGTTACCTTTGAAAGCGTGTTTTCATGTTTCAAATCCAGCTGGAAAATGGAATCAAAATCTTCAATGAGCCTGAAGTTGAAGTATGGTGTCGGCTCTGAAAACTTCTCTCTGGGTCTCAAGCAGCCTTTATACTCTTCTGGTTGACTATAGGGACATCAATTTCCAAATAAAGTACAAAGTTTATCTTCTTCTAATCCTGCCTCTGGTTCAGAAGCAGCTTAGCATAAGGAATATGACAGTTGCCGTCTGTGTGTTTGATAAAATCTGGATGTCATTTATCCTCACAATCCTCATCAGCTGCCTTTTGTCTCACTGTCTCCTTCCTGGACAATCGTTACCATCTAATTAAACTTTCCACACACTATACTTAAAATAGCTTCATCATTGTATTATTTCATCGCGAATGTTTTTAAAGTTTCAAGCATGTCATAGTCAGATGTTAAATTAAAAGATAATGTGATTACTCTTAAAGTACCACAAGCATTGCAGTGAACACTGTCTACTGAAGGTCCAATATCTACTACTCACAACCTCACTTGCAGAAATATAAAAGTCAAAATGAGTTCCATAAAAATGTTTGTAGTTTTATTCCAAGAACACAATGTTGAATATGACCCAACAGGCTGGACCTTTTATTTGTCATTTTAAACTTTAAGACTGAACTCCCCAGCTCAGCTTAAAGCTTTTAAAAGTCCATTACTTATCTTCTTTATACAACATTTTGACCACTTTCCGCTCTTTCTAGTTTCACAAGAACTTGAAAATTTGCTTCTATGTTTTAGTTTATTTATTTTTTTCCTGTCCACACTGTGTCTCATTATCCATCTGGTGTGACTTCACCGATCTTGCCCTCTGGTGACACAGCGTGCCCTTGTTAAGTGGCTCCGGTCCCCCTCCTCGTTTACAGGTGAAATCTATTCTCACACACAGGCCTCCAGGGCCTGACTGGACTGTAACAGAATTTCTCTGGCCCCGCTGGGCCCCAGCCACAAAGCTGAGAATAAATGGCGGAGGTGCCAGAGCTGGACAGAAAAATCAATGCCTGTTTATACAGACATGACAGTCCTGGCGCCCGAGCAATTCTCCTACTTGCTCTTTTAGATGCCGTTTTTTTTCTTCCTCTCATTCTCTCATGTGTGCCATGCTCTTTCCTGTCCCGAGGATGAAATCCATGCTTTGTGGAGAGGATGGAGCAGGTGTTGCAGCTGTAGCCAGTTTGTCCTCAGTTCGTCCTCTCCACTTGGTGAGGGATTGTGCAGGGTCAGCTGGATGCTTTTGATAGACTGACTGTCAAATAAACAATCTAAGATGAAATTTAGAAATACAGGGTCATGCTTTAGAGTAGAATATTGTCTCTGAACTTGTGGGTCACAGCCTAAAGTGGTTTTTCCATACGTGTGCTGACAGGATCACAGAGTGGACACAATCCTGCTCAAACTGTTCAGCAGAAGAAAAATCAATATTTCCATCTGATTCGGGTAAACGTAGCTGAACTCCAAGGTCTCCTGGCCTTTATGACCCCCAACTCACCTTTAGGTATTTCAACTGAGGGAGACCAGGTGTGACTGATGAATACTGTTACTAGCAGGATCAACCATTTAACGCCATGAATAATGGAGGCGCTGGACTTTTGTTTAACTCTAAACTTTTGCTGTTACATTATGATATCAAAGCATCTAGAGAAGACTGATTAATGTACCAAAAAGAAAACCCATCAGAACATCAATAAATGAGGGACAAGTAAAGGTTTCTGTCATCACAGAGGTTTAAAGGGGAAGGGTGATAGGAGTAGAAGATGAAAAGCATAGCAAGAGCATGAGTCAACACCCTAGTTCAGTGTTTCTCAACCCTGGTCCTCAAGGCTCACTGCCCTGCATGTTTTAGGTATTTCCCTGCTTCAACACACATGATTTCAATTGATGGCTGATCAACAAGCTTTTTCTGAACTGCAATCATCTGAATGGGGCGCGTTACAGCAGAGAAACATCTAAAACATGCAGGGCAGTGAGCCTTGAGGACCAGGGTTGGGAAACACTGCCCTAGTTGACTCAGAAATGCAGAAAGAAACAAAGAAAAGACACAGCAACATTCAATATGCATATGTAATAATGATAAAATTTCAAGTTCATTCACAATGTATTTAGTGGCTACAGCACTCCAATGTAGAGTTATATGATAAAACACTGCATATCATAACTTTCCTCAAGCAAGACTCTGACTTTATCTTGCTAGTTAGAGTCAAACTTGTCACCATTTGGAGGAAGCCATGATAAACATTTCTTTGGTGTTTCTTCTCCTTTTCAATAATTTTTTTTCAGGGTCAGATTAGCATAACACAACTTTGTCCACATTATAAATATGTATTTTTCCGTAAAGCGATAAGGAAAAACTATCTACCTATAGATCATCCGTCCGTCTGTCCAGCTAGCCATCCATCACATTGAATCAGCCACTTAATCAATATTGGATACACATTTCATTATGCGACCTGTCTACTTTGATTCCAGAGTCAACTGTAATTTCTTAAAGTCAATCACACAATTATGAAAGCTTCCCTAGATATCCTTTCTGTAGAGCAAAAATACCCAGACATACAGAAAGCAACCAGCTTCTTCACATGGTGCGCTTGAAATGCTTATTCATTGCTTTTAAGATCTTGTCCTATCTGGGTGAAAATTTCTAATTATTTACCAAGATATTTCAAATGATTGCAGAGGTGTTTGTGTGGAGTTGCATGTATTCTTTCTGTATACCTTCCACAGTGCAACAACACACATTAGGTTAATTTATGACTATAAAATACCCTCTGGTGTGAGCGCATTTGTGCGAGGACGTTTGTGTCTCTGCTGGGCTTTTGATGTCCAGGATGTACACTACCAGCTGATTGCTAGCCCCAGTCCTTTGCCTCCTGCGACCCAGTACCAAAGTAATTGGCTACGTAAATAAATGAATGGATTAAGGTATACAAACCAGAATTGGAAAGGAAGCAAATATTTTGTTTTTGTGGTGTATGTCTTTGATCATATTACGACTTATTCTATAGAAACTGTTGGGGTTTCACAGTCTTTGTTGAGTAGATTGACTCTCAAGGGGAGGTAACACCGCTACTTGTAACTCATTCTGATTTATACTCCACGTCTAAACAAAAACATAAATCACAGCACCTGACACAGAAGTCACTCTCACACTGGTCTGGCTCATCCGGCTCTTCTCTGGGCTGCTCGGCTGTATCCTGATGACAAGAACACAATTGATTCCCTCATTGCTTCAATTTGTCGCCTAATCTGGTGATATGTTGATAAATCCTGCTGCTTTGTCAATTAATTTTCCTGAAAAATGGCCCCGGTCCTGGTGGACAAGTCGGTGAAAGAGGCAGTGGAAATATCTGTGACAAAATTAAGTGATAAAATTAATTGCCCCCTATCCCGCCTTGTGAAAACATAACTAATGAGGGAGGCAATTATAGTTGCATGTGGTCTCCTTCGGGAAAGATGGAAAGGCTGTTTGAAAAAAAAAAATACTTCTGTGGTAATTAGACAAGTGGGAGAAAAAAAGAGTCAGGGGAACTGGTCATCTGAAATACATAGAGGGTCTGGGAACGTTGTTGCGATTGTAAAGGACAAACAGTTGTGGGATAGTGTTAACAAATCCTCCCACTGTAATGTAAATATGTTTTTATAGATCCTCCTAATGCGACTAACAATGGCCAAAAATTATAACCTCTGTTCTAAAAAATCATTGTGTATGTTTAGTCGCATCTACAAGATATAAACAATGTAAATGATAGACTCTTATGTTGATGTTTTCTTAAGAGAGGATAAAATATTTCTGATAAAAATCATTCACTAGTTAGTTTACTGAAACTACTTCTGGATTGATGTTAATTTTTTTTCAGTTCAAATTTAATAAAGCTCATTCTTTTTAAATGACATGCAAATTATATTCTCCTGGGCTCCTCAGTCAGTGATCATGCAGAGGAGGAACAATCATCCCCCTGTTGCCGCTGTCACAATTATAAAATTTCAGTCAGCGGTTAATTAACATACAAATAATCATAATTAAGAATTTAACATTTTTTTTTTTTGGTTGATTCCATTTATTTTCCCTATTGCATTGTTGCAAATATGTGTGTGTGAGAGTGAAAGAAAGTGCAACAGTCTTAATACTTCATCACAAGACGTGTGGAGATGATGTATGTGTGAATTGTCTCCATCGTTTTATAGGAATTGACATCAGTTTTGTATTTGTGAGACCTGTCTACTCTAAATAAAATTAAGTGCAACCAACTAAATCAATAAATAAAGTTTACCTGCATGTGATTAAATCTCAATGGTATGATGAAAAAAATACACCAGACTGGTCGGGGATGAAGTTGTTTAAAAATTTAAAGGGGGATTGAGTTAAAAACCAATATGCAAAGCTTTAAAGATTTCAAGAAGCACTGGAAAGTTTAATGCCCAATCATACAACAATATGGTCATTCACATGAACTCACCAGCCAGGCTAGGTGAGTATCAACCAGGGAGGCAGCTATGAGACCAATGTTGAACATGGATGAGATTCAAAGATCCATAGCTCAGGTAAAAGAATCTGACAAGACTACTAATACCAGTAGCCCACAATTCATTGTGAAATTGTGGGTGAAAAAGTAATTGCTGCAAAAGGTATAAAATGTTCCATCCGCAGTAAGACAAAAGCCATGTAGGAACATAGATGCATAAGGCATTTCTACCCAGAGAGAACCAAGCATGAACGTTTTGACCAACAATGTTGTGAATTGCAGAAATGTGACAGCGCACATCACCGTCAACCAAATATTCCCATCATGGTGTGGCCATGGTTTGATTGGTCTGTAGTTGAGCAACTCTTTTCATTGTGAGGATGAATTGTGCAGTACTTCATGACCTGTTCAAATCATCGCTTGTCACCTACACCTGTTTTAAGCTTCTCCACAACTTTCTCACTGACTTGAAATGGACTCTTATTGACTCAATAGGTGACTTGTGTAAGACAACTGGTGATACTGGAACAACTGGATTTATAGCTATTACGAGTGAAGGTGGCTGAAAATATAAATACGTTCTGCACTTTCCAGGGTTAGTTTTCCTTTGACTACACAATCATAAAATCTTGAGAGAACACATTTAAGATGGTAGTTGTAACCTCACAAAATGTGCAAGAGATATGAATATTTGTAAAAACCGACTGCACATGGTGTAATATGATGTAAATTTCCTCTTTTTGGAGGTTACAGTACCTGAAAATAGTAAAAGAACATTTTACTTCCTTTTTAAACACATGAAGAGTGGCTCGAGATTGCACAGTATAGTAGATACTCTACAATTTGAAGAGCCTTTACATTTTCAGTAGGTGGCCCATAAAACGCTTGACAGCCATTAATTGCTTAATTTGAAACCTGACCCTAAAATGGTCCACTTTATGCAAAACTTCTGCTATATTACTTGCGGCAAGCCGAGAGCTTTTAAAAAAGGCATCACAGCACACAAGGGACGTATTAAAGCATGGATATTAGAAGGAGGGTTCATTTTAAAAGGCTCTTCGTACTCACAAACAACCTGAAAGGCCCCCCTTAAGAGTCGAAACATAATTAGTACGTTCATTAAAAAGAGTTAAAGCAACAGAATAGCTTTTTGAATGCCACAGGAAAGCAACCTGAGAGATGCTTAAACATTTTCTAATCACTATTTCTCAGCTACTGTTGTTTGTGTCTTTTATTCGAGTAATGAGAGTCATTTTTTTCAAATATTCTTTATGCACAAGGCAGTATTTCTTAAATGGCCTCGCTGCCACTGGGGTAATTCTCTAAACATCTGTGATATGAACGATCGCTCAAGATCAAAGACTAGGAATAAAAAATTTCCCTGGCGTTTTTGGCCAGGGTGGCCGACCACAATTTTTATTAGATTTTTTAATACAGAATGCTGTATACACGACATACCAGAATATACATTTGCACGATCTTTTTCAAAAATTTAAATAAAGTGCAGTAACATAAGGAAGTGAAAAAAAATACTCATGCCACCTTTAGCTGTGTCTCTCCTCCAGCACACCTGAATCAAATGAATGTTCGCTGCCAGGTCTCTGCAGAGCTGAATTATTACTGATGAGGGAATTCGGCCATCAGATTTAGGTGTGTTCAGGGATGCGTCTGAAAGTTGCAGGATGACGACACACCAGGACCGGACGTGGTTTTGCCAGCCCAAGATAAGGAGAAATCTGTGCTGATATTAAGCACTATTTCTATACATATAAACAACCTGGTTTCACTGAAAAACTTGAGACAAAAATTTTGCACAGCAAAATCTAAAGGATTTAACAGAAACTGACACTAGGGAAAGGTTCTGTTTTAAAAATGAATCACCCCCCTTTAGTTCAAGTTGTTCAGTAAATAATTTAGTAATAATGTTGCATTATCGTCTTGATGTAGATGCGATGTGAGTGGAAATCTAGACGTGTGGCTTAGATGATAATTGATATGATAATGGAGCTCGGAAAAGATGGAACAACAGCAACAAATAATTAAAAGCTAAATAAAAGATGGGAGTAAAACTGTTAGTGCGTGTGACTGACAAGCCAGAGAAGCATCACAGAGGCAGTCAGTGGGAGAAAAACGGTGTAAGCCTACAGAAACTAGTTAGAGCAAATGAGAGAATATATTGAAATATTTCTACTTGTTGAAGACCCATAAAGAAGCAACCGTCTCATCTTCTCTCAGAACGAATCATTTGATTTGTATGCAATTTCTTTCTCGGGATTAAAGTCTTCTGCCACTTGATACAGGTCCTCACTTGAAACTTTTTTTTGGATATTTTTTAATGTGCCAGCGCAGTGTGGGAATAAGAGTAAAAGAGGCAAACTGTGTGTGCGTGTGTGAGTAAGTGCGGGTGGGGCGAGGTTGGAGGGTGGCTGCATAAAAACTGCTCAAGTGCAGAGAGCAGCCCCATCTGGAAGATATCGGACCTAAATGAAGTTGTACAAAACCATTCCATTGATAATAAAGCTAATTTTTATGGCTCTGACAAGTATGTAATTATGTGCAGTGGGGCTTTTCAGATTTTATCACACTCAATAAAGTAGCATGCTAATTTCATTCCTGTTTTGACATATTTACATGGAAATATTCGATTTGGGGGGAATTAGAGGCCTTGAAAGCCGCTGATAGATGGCTTTTAATGATCTGTAACCCTTGGCCCGTGGGCTCATCCGTTTGTCGGCCTGTCGATCTCGCCGGAGATGTGCTTGGTGTTCTGATCTCCTCAGACGGAGTGCCATTCAGTGAATAAGCCCTGAACGCTTGCCCTTTTCTCATTGGCTGATTTGTCAAGGCAGCTGATGTGGAAATACTAACTTGTTTCAGCGCTTCTTTTTATCTGTTCCGTATCATCACTGCTCATTTTACTGAACAGCCTGACAGCTTGTGAGTCTTTGAACTGTTGTGTGTGTTTCCTGGACTTTTTAGACACAGACAACAACAAAAAAATAAAAAATAAAATAAAAGGTCAGCCCAGTCGACCCATCCCGAGCCTAGTGGTGCAGATAAAGTGCAGCTGGCATCGTTGCCCAGACTCATTTTGCTGAGAGATCACCACAGGGGTCACCACTGATGACACGGTCCACTTATGGGAGGTAAGAGTTGATGTCAGAAGTGTGAAACTGCTCTCCTTACCACATATAGCGTCTCACAGGAGTCATAAAAAGTCCATCAAAGGCGCCAGTAATTACCCAGGAAATTGACAGTGAAATTGGAAAAGTTTGTCACTAAGACGTACAATCCCCCTCCCCCAATGACTCGTGTGACGTGACGGCAGTGTTTCTCTGACGCAGGTTTTGACTTCAGTATGGCTTACAATTGTTGATTGCTATAGCTGGTCTCTTGCTCAGGAATCCCAACATTTTATTTGCTTTCTAAAAATTCTGTGTTCACACTATAAGACTCCTCAGTGGTAACTTGTTTACGTTCTGTTATTTCTTAACTTTGTATTTGCATCTTGATAAATTAGGATCCCATTGAAAAGTTGACCTTTTTCAGTTTTTCAGTGCATACAGTGAAACTTGTGTACAGATTCAATAGACATAGATTGATGTATTTCAAACAATCACTTCTATTCAACTTAATTATTTTGGCTTACAAGTAATGACAATTCAATGAATTGAGCTGTGTGTTATTTTATGAGTTGTTTTTAATTGATATAAGACTAAATCATCCAAATTAACAGTAAACAAAACTATGCTTTGATATTCTAGTTTAGTACAATACACAGTTTGATGCAAACCTGGAACGACCTTCCTTGCCAATCAACAAGGTGGACCTTTCTTCTTAATAAATCTGGAAATATGCCAGTAAAGGCTACAGTGATATTTTTCTTCTAAGATATACCTGCTAAAATTGTTTTAATGGATTTTCTTCAATAAAATCACACTTCCATGGATTTATTATACATCAAAGATTATAATCCCTCCAAATGAACAAAAATGGGAATTTATATTTTCCACTCTTGTGTTTTGCACCAGCATTCAAGATGAGGTGACGTTGTAAATGGCTTACAGTGCCTCCAGCATTTGACTCAAATCTGATAAAGATGAGTAAGATGCATAAGTACATTATAATGCAGCTTGTCAATAGTAATGAAATTCCACTGTGTGTAAGAACAGCCATGCGCGAAGGCCTGTGTTGTTTTTAACGCCAATCTCCATAATCAAGATGAAACCGCACCCTACCAAACCTGGCGTAGCACGGGCGCTCGCCGATGAGTGATTGATTGAAAATGAAATAATGAGGGTTTTTCTGGTGCTCTGCTGGTCATCTAAAATTCTGCATCCAAATCAAATGGAAATTTTATGCATTGAGATGGGATTAATGGGATTCCTGGAAGTGTTTTAAGGACTTAATGTACAGCAATAAGGAACAGGGGTTGTCTCTTGGAGACGAACAGTTGTTTCTGTTGATGGGTCACTTCAGGTCATTACTGTCAAAATAATGCATGTCTGTCTGCATATATAAAATACTTTATTAGGTCCAACATCAGAAAATCAAGAGGTTTTATTTTAAATATGTGGCATTAATAAAATGGTGTTGTCTTTATTGTTATTGTTTTGTTAAAGCTTTGCTAATGGCAGTAATACTTGAATTAAAAGAAAACATTTATATTGAATTTAATGTTTCTTATTAAACCTGGGTATACCCGTAACATGTGTGTCAAGACCAAACTGGGGTCACAGATGCCACTTTGCTTGGTTTACCCTACTGATGTTAAGTGATATTTACAGACGGTGGTCTGCAAAATTGCACAATAAAAACCCAATTAACATTTTTCTTGCCCAGGGCACAGTGGATTTGTTGGCAGCTGGTACCATAGGGTTCTGCCGACGCTCAATGTTATAAACATATTCAGTGGGCCCCACAGAAGAGAAATTTAACATGGAAAGAAAGGACAAAACCTACTCATCGTGTGATTAGTGTCCTCATTAATCTGTCGCTAGTCATTTAAACCTCATTTAAATATCTATCCAAGCAATTAGGTTGAGTTAAATGGAATAATGTTGTTGTGACTCCGAAATGGATCATCAGCAGTTAGAGGGGGCATAGTTGATAGAAATATGTAAACATACATATGCACAATGCTGTAAAAAAATTCCCTCTTTAAAATGTCTTTATTTGTATATTAATGATGGCCGCAGTCAATTAAAAAAACAGCAATTTTCAAATGATAACTTGATTTACCAAGGGAAAAACATTGTCCAAACCTACCTGGTCCTATGTGAAACTATTTGTCAACTGTATAAAAAAAAAAGTATTATCTGTCATTAATCACATTTTTGGTTCAGTTTGACCAGCCTGACTGCTGCTTGTTGTGCAAAACCAATAAATCACTTATGGATAAAACGTTTAACAACACGAAGTCGGCTAAAATGTATCAAGCAGCAACAAAATATTACTCGAAATAAATATGTTTTTAAACAAATGAACATTACAACGACGTAGATATTGACAGGCATGCTTAAGATGCCTGATGGAAGTGATGTGCTGGTAACCTCTCCTTCCTAGTTTAGGATTTGTTTAATCAGCCTGACATAAAAGGCCAAAAGTTTTGCCTTTGCAGTAGAGGTTTGCGGGGCCATTTTTTCTGTTATAATTTTACATAAAGTAGCTAACAAGTATGCTCTTATATTATAACATGGAAGGGCACCTGTCTGAAGTTATGACTACCAACCATAAGGTTTCAAAAATTAGTCATATTTATTTGTATGTCTAGTTAATTATATACAGTCTTTCCTAAGACTAAATAACTAAATTAATCTTGCAAATCACTGGATTGCAAAGTTGTGTGAAACAAACAAAAAAAAACTCTCCTGTGGAGAAATGCGTATTTGACCCAAGTGTTACGACTGACGGCGTATAGTTGCTTAAATTGGATAATGAGTCTGCAGGTGCCCGTCCCTGATTGGATTGAAGAATACGACGGAGATGTCCTATTGGCTGTTTTCCGGAAGTGACGGCCATAAAAGCTGCTGACGCGGACTTCTCGGGATCCATCCTCGATCCATCTCCACCGGCCACACCCCGTTCCTCTGTTTGTTTGTGTTACTGCTCTGGAAGTGTAGGAGTGAGCTGCCGTTTATGTTTCCTTAGTTTTCTCATGTTTTTCTTAGGTTAGGAAGGTAAG
>CAEGAF010033784.1:0-48321 GCA_903067075.1 Micropoecilia bifurca | reverse complement strand
AGGCTGCAGCTCGTTGACCATGATAGACAACAGCTTCTTCAGTGTCCTCCTCTCCACCACATTTTCCAGGGTCTCCAGTTTCAGTCCAAGTACAGAGCCAGCTTTCCTGATGACCCTGTTCAGTCTGTTAGTCACTGGATCTGATGCTGCCTCCCTAACACACAACAGCAAAGAAAACATTTTGAAAATTTTTTTGAAATTTTAATGTTAAAAGTATGTTTTTAGGTGGAGATGGCCCTGGGCTACAGATGATCAAATATAAAGAAATGCCACATTATTGCAATAAATGTCTATTTTCCTATTTAAAAAGGAATTTAATTGTTTATTTGTATTTTTATGTATTTCTAGGATCGTGGTTAGATGGAAAAATCTGCAGAATGTGCCGATTTTTTTTTTCTTCTAAATTTTATTTAATCCGACTGTTAGAATAACTGATTACTAATATAATCGTAATTCGTGGAAGTAGAACTCGAAATGATTTTCGTTTTTTGTTTGTTTGTTTGGGATTGCAGATGGACACTCAGCTTGCCTGCATGATGAGCGAGAGCAGTGTGGACTACATCGCTCGCTTCAATGACCTGGCTCAGGAGCTGGCCGTCACCGAGCCCTCCATCCCTCCTCCGTGAAGAACAGAGCCATCTGGAGGACCCACGGCTGTCCCTCCACCTCGGATCGCCGTGGAGACGGCCTGACCTCCCCCACCTCAAAGCCATCCCTGCCCTGGAGTATAAGTGCAATAATAACAGAGGAACCTGAGCTTCTGGTTTCCTCTGAACTGTTCTTTGTTCTTTAAGGTAAAAAGAAAGAGAGAGAGAGAGAGAAAAAAAACCCCTTTAAAATCATAAACACTTTAGATGAATCACCGTGTTTACAAAACACAGCCTCATCTTCTAGGAGAATACTATGCCATATCCGGACAAAAATATTTCCACCAGTCTGTCTCATCTGCCTCTGTGCGTCTCGTGTGTTTTTCTACTCCCCGAAAATGTGGAAATCCATCAAAATGTGCAGGAGCCCAATCTGAAGCGTGGTTTATTTCTTTCTTTCTAACGTCCAGCGGTGAGTCTCGGGTTGAACACGGTGAGGTACTCGCTCTAATTAAGTTGTAGACGTGTAGCACAAACCGGCAACGGCGACCGTCGTTGTGCCCCGCATTTCGCACGTCCTTCGTATCAGTTCAAGTTTTCTGGCTCGGTTTGAACCCGGCTTCGTTTCTTACAGCCGCTCACCGAATGGCAGCTTGTTAATTAGGTGATATTTTTGTAGCTTGCAGGCTTGGGATCAGCTGAGATGAGCTGCTTTGTCAGTATTTTGCAGATCACAAAAAATTTTCAAATAGCAGTGTCAGCTGTCAGATGGTTTGCTTTTAGCGTGAAGCTGAAAAGACAAATTTCAGCTTTTTTTTTTTTACATTTCACCAGCTGGCGCTTTATTTTATACCAATTGTGAAGGTTTTGAATGCTTTTTTCCAATATGGACGCACCTGGATTATTGCGATTATTAGCTGTGAATCTATTTCTGTGGTGCTTTTCCCCCCCATCAGCCATGTTTCCGTTTAGTTTACACCTAGCTGAAAAAAAACGTAAAAGCAAACAGTGAAAGGAATGTAACTGATCAAACACTAAAGCCATAGTAGACTCTTAGCTTAATTTAAGTTCTTTTCCCCATTTTCATCATTAATTAAAACAACTCCCTGAAAGTTAATCCCCCTTTGACTGTTACTAAATTGTACTAAAACACTATAGCTGAAACCAACATGATTGACTTCTGAACTTGTTCGTACTCTGACATCATGTCACTAATTAAGACAACAGGTTCCTCTTTATCCATGCAGCATTTTGCAACACGCATCCTGCTGTTAGCCCACGCTTGGTGCATTCAGGGTTTATATTTGCGAACATCTTCTGCGCGGTTGGAGTACAAACTGCAGGACAGCTTTTTATCGTCATTCCACAAAAGTAATTTGAGGACATCTCGTTTCTTTTGGCGCCTCAGTGGCTTTGACTTCACATCGTGGAAGCTCTGCGATGTGGAGGACATCAAAAATCAGCTTCATTTTGTGACACTAGAGTCTCTCTATATACATATGTATGAGGAATAAATGGCAGGTTTTGTATTTTAATCTGGAACGTTTTGCCTTTTTCCGTTGAAGGATTTGTACAAATGTTAATTCCAATATTCTCTGCGCCCGTGTAACATAATGTAAAAAAATGATATTTGGACTATTTATTAACATTTCTTAAAGTGTTTTTCTCTGTTTAACTTAATATTAAGGTGTCATCTTAAAAGGATAAACATGTTTTAAGTTTTGTAAGAGCTGTTTTTATTCAGTGTATAAAGATAGATGCAGCATCTGCTTGTCATTTCTTATGCTGATTGTCCCAGACGTGGGATGTTTTCACTGATCCAGATGTGCCATAAATACTAAAACACCTGATTTAGGTGAACCTTAAGTTGTGAAAATGTTCATTTATCTGCAAGCCTTTCACACCACACCAATTCAAATTTGCAGTAATAAATAGTTGTATGACTTGCATGCTTTCCCCATAGATCTGTGCGCACACACCTCCAAATTGTGTGCATGTTGGAAAATAACAGTAAATCAACAGAAATGTACTGAATGCAGGAGGCTGAAAATGCTGAAAATTGAGGCTAAACAGGAAATGGAGATAAACAGTGTTTCACTCAAGGAGAAAATGTCTGGGGAAAAAACTGAGTAGAACTGTGTTTAGAACAAATCCCTGAAAACTAAGCTCATGGAGTCAGAACCAAAACATGGAGGATTTTTATCCATTTTTATCAGATTATTTAGTCATTTAACAAAACTGCAGGCAGTTGATGGCCACATCACCTCCCGTTTCATTTGGTCTCCTGATTCTTCTGTTTATGATAAATAATGATGTGGCATTTACAAATGACATTGAAACAGATTTCTGGTCATACTCGGATGTCATTTCTAGCAGGAAGCAGCCGGGCTCCCCTGATCAGTTCCAGAGCATTTTAACAGTAGGTAACATTATGCAAAAAAAAACAAAAAAAACACGCCGGTTTCTGCGTGAAGAATTGCCAAAGAGCTCTCTGTCCACTTCAAATCCGCTTGACCTCAGAGTCCCAGTTGGGCCCGATTCGCTCGTACGTAATCCCCTTCAGCCTTCAGGTGCCGCGTCACTCGTCTTTGCGTCTCTGCTCTTTGCGAGCCCGCGACGCCATGAGTTTGAAGAAGAGCGCGGGCCACAGTGTGCGGAGGTAGATGGCCACAGTGGGCTGGGGTCCGGCCAAAACCACGTCTTTGCTCTTCAGGCGGACGGCCTTCAGAATCGCGCGTGCCACATCTTTGGGGTCCCAACCCGACGCTGTGGTTTTATCCACAACTGGATGAGTTGTAAAGTATGTTAGTACAGAAAAACAGTTCAGATACTTTCATTAAGTCATTTGACAGCAGCTCTACTTTTAAATCTACTCCTCTGGTCGATGAGGCAGTGATTGCTCTTTGAATCCCTCACCTCCATAAGTGGATCCATCTCCAGTCACAGCGTTGACCGACAGGTTGGTTCTGATGTACCCGGGGCTGATCACCGTTACTGGGATACCCAGGTGTCCCATCTCTGCCCGCAGGCAGTCAAAGTAGGCCTGGGTGGCATGCTTAGATGCTGCATCTGGTTATATGATTTAAGAAAAAGACAGATATGGGTGATTATTTTACATAACATTGTCCTGAAGGAGGAAAACTAAAAGTGCTTACAAGCAGATCTGTAAGGAATGGCTATCTTTCCCTGGACGCTGCTGATGACAACGATGTGGCCGCTGCGCCTCTGAACCATGGAGGGCAGGAGAGCTGCAAAGATGACAATAGTGCTTCATGTTGAGACAGTTGAAACATGAACTTTTCCCATTTTTTTTGTTCTATGGATATATTTTTTTAAAAATCGCAAATTTCTCTTCCGTTTCATAATTATGTCCTGCTTCATGTTCGTCTAGCAAATAACCATCCCCAAAATAATTAGCGTGTTAAAAGAATTAAAGTGGTTTGAATCCTTTTGCAGAAAAAAATTGATCTTATTGCTTTCATATTCAGTCTGACATCAAAATGCAAGCTGTAAAAATGAAACTCAAACTCATTACCAACCTTGAGTGAGAGTAACAGGGCCAAAGTAATTGGTTTCCATAACATCTCTGTGAACAGACATGTGGGTGTCCAGTATGTTGCCGCGGTAACTGATTCCTGCATTATTAATGAGGACATCTACGTGTCCGTAGCATTTCAGGATCTCCTCGGCAGCTTTTCCCACAGAGTCCGGCCTGGCCAGGTCGAAGACGACGGTGCTGGGAGCAAAGGTCTGCAGGATGAACAAAAACAAAGATCCTAGATCAAACTGTTCCCCTCTAGATCAGAGGATTTTGCCCCTCTCTCACTAAAACAACAGTAGAAACTTTTAAAAAAATAATCACACCGGTTTGCCTTTTTGTGTGACAAGATACAACTTGATTATACAATGTCTGCTTACCTGGCGCTGACCGTCTGCTGAGTTTCCACCAAGCTCCTGCACCACCTCTTGCAGGCGAGCCGCGTCTCTTCCACACAGCACAAGCCGAGCGCCTGCAGCGTGGAAGACTCGTGCACACTCTACACCACAAAAAGTTTGTAAAAAGTTAACTATTGATAGGAGACTTTGTCCTGATCATCTAAAGGAAAAATGAACAAATACTGACCTCTTCCAAGCCCGGAACTGGCTCCTGTGATGACCACGACCGCACCCTGGACGGATGCTCCCCATCTGAGGCGGAGAAGTTTCTGGAGCAGCAGCAACACTCCTACACTTGCTATAACCAGAGGAAGCACTGCTCCTCCCATGATGCACTTTGTGTCTGACAGTAGCCCTTCCTGTTGGTAAATTAATGCATTTAATCTGTTTGAACTGAAAGTGCAGTAACCAGCAAAGAAATGCTTCAAAGTCTTGAAGAGCTAATAGTAATAAATACACAATTTCATTGGAGAAAAAGAACTTCAACCCTCTACAATATGATCTGAGTACCTTATTGGGCATAAACATAAAGGAAAAACTCTTCTCTGAAGCATTACTCCATCCATCTTTAGGAGATGTTCTGCCTCCAGCTGGACATTTTTAGGCATCAACAAACATTCATTCCTGTGATGCAAAGCAGTGATTACAGCACTCACACAGTTGAAAGTAGCCATGCTTTGTGGAAGAAGAATAATTTCAACCACTATTTGCTTTTTAAGGAAACCATTAAAAAAAAGATACATGCTGCTCATTAACCTTTCCCCCTCTGAGCCATTTAAAGGACAGTCAAAATGAACCAAACACAGTACTTTGTTTCGAGGCTGAAACAAAGTGAAGATGAGGGTCACTTTTGCAACTCAAGGCAAATTGCCTCAAGAAAAACTGAAGCAGTAAAGTTTGTGCAAAATAAGATTTCTGATTTGACTAATAATAATAATAACGATAAACACTATTTTATATAAAGGACTTTACTGTATATTTGAGACACAGTTTTAAAAGATATTAACAGATGGACAATGACTAAGAAAGCAATTTCAAATCATGAATCAGGAAATGTTTTCGCTCTTAAAGGTGTCTGACTCACTGACTCATCAGTGGAAAAGGAAGAGCAGAAGACCTTTAGTCTATCAAAGGCAGCAGTCGGGATCATATTTTTATTGTTAATTATGTTAACATGTTGGTGACAGTGGCGTGCACTACTCTGTGATGAACCCACACATGTCAATTTATCTCTACAGAGTAAAACAGTAACGCTGACTTTAGCTATAATCAATGCTGCAAATAAGCTTGACAACAGTTGACAGCTTGTCAGTTTAGATTTAGTCAGAAACTCACCTGGATGGATTCGGGGGCTTCACAGAGCGAGGTGTGTACCAGTAAAACAGGTCACTTCCTGTTTGGTTGAAAACAATCCGCATGTTTCTCCACGGGCTCGACCGGTCTGCGCACAGCGGCCGCGCAGGATTGTGGGAAGCGTAGTTTCACGTCAATGACGTTTATCAAGAATGTCATCGATACAAGTCAGCTTTTTGCATTTGTTGTAGCTTAAAACAAATCGTTTGTTTATCTCATTCGTTTATTGGTGGATTAGCTGGTTGGTTGCAGTTGCCCACAAAGACTAATTGATGTTTTGCATGGTTGGAACAGGCTGTGCTCACCTGTAATATCAGATCAACTGTTTCTCCATAAATGGTTGGTGGACTACATTTTCACACAGGTAGGTTTGGTTGCAAGACGTCTAAGAAATAATTAGCCCGCCTTTAATCTCCTAATTTGCGATGGTTGTTTCCCAGAATGCATAGAGGCAGTGCTGCTGTAATTGGTGAGCATAACAAGATTGTCCTTTATTTACATTTTATACTTGGGGGAGGAGGGGAAAATTGAATTGCTCTGCATCTTCCGTGATTTTTCAAATTCATCAGCTGATGTATTTGACAGCAATGGTTGATGTGTTGAATCCCCACATCTGAATATATGAGGAGTTAATGGATTGAAAACAATTGATTGCTGCACTATAGAATGTAACCCAAATAGAAATTTAAACTTATCACTGGCAAAAGAAAAACATTTTAAACGAATTGTGTTTTTTAGTGCAACAAGTTCATTCTGTACATCGACATGAATATAATCTAGTTAAGGCTGTTTCTGATCCTGTGGGATAGTTCATACAGGAACCACTTCCAAACAAGAAATGTGTGCACAGGTTTGTTTTCAGAGGTTGCTTTCCTTCATTATTATATTTACCTTGTGCAAAAACTGAGCGTAATCATGATGCTGCCACCACCATGCTTGACAGCTGGTCAATAGATTTGAAAGCCTCACCTTGAATCCTAACACACTTCTTGTCTTTGTGGCCAAAAAGTCCAATCTTCGTCACATGTGAGCATCAAACTGACTCCAGAACTCATTCAGCACATGTGCAACTTTAAGCTGCAGCTTTTGAAGGGCTTTTATTTTGGTGGCCGCCCTCTCTGTCCCTGATGCCGTTAAACTGCGTTTTTAGGAACATCAGACAAACAGACCCTTCTATTCCTGAAGCTTTGGGGTCAGATGGTCTAGAACTAGCTGTTTCAACAGGACAATTATAAACACATCAAACGTGGCTCTGGGATAATAACAGAAGGAAATTCTTTGCTTGTGCAGTATCTGTATAGTTTTGATCGTATTTGGATTAAGGGCGCTTGAAAACAAACTTAAACGAGTGTCCCAATTTCCTGTGTTTAATGAGTTATTTCAGCTGTTTATAGGAACTAATCATCACACATGACTAGTTTCTAGAGAAAAGTCGACACATTTATGTCTGAATTCTGTTTTATTCCATTTGGTTCCTCTGAGCTGGACTCGTCCTTTAGTTTTCAGGTCAGTGTAACGTCTACAGCATCTGCATTGTGTCTCCCCTTAATGTTAATGTGATGTACAGCTATATCAGCTTCTCATGTGATCTTAATTTGATTCATTAAAACCAGTTCACTGTGGCAGGACAGTCAAGTGAATCAGCTTCCAGACACCAGAGGGAATCGATTTAAAAGGGGGCGAAAAAAATACAGAAAAGTACGTTTGAAATATCCTAATGTTTAATGAAACTGTGGTGTAACGATCAGCGACAAAGGAGTACAGCAAAACTTCGAGGGAAAGGAAAAAAAAAAGCCTGGTACACAAAACACATCGTCCCATTTCAAATCCAAAGCGATTCAGTCCACAGGAACTGCAGCCACATTCCCTTTTGCTCGAACCCGTTCGTTGTGTGTCGGGGGGGCAAAGGTGGAGAGGAGAAGGGAGGTGGCACAAAATGACTATGTGTTGTCGTCACTTAGTAAAGGAAACACGTGGGAAAAGAACTTCTCTCTAGTTTTAACTATATCCCTCTGATCAGAGTTTACATGGAAGTGCCCGCCGCCTGTGGCGCCAACGGCCGAGCCTCCCACTTGCAGGTTCTGTTATGGTCGATTTTTTTTTTTTCTTCTGCTTTTTCCATGTTTTTTTGTGGGGGTTTCTCTTTTTAAACTTCTCTTCGGAGCGCGCGCTCATACCGCGTAGAGTTCGTAGATCTTCTTGACGCAGTACGCCAGAGCGGCCAGCGCTATCGTGTTGTGGAGTCTCTTTCTGTGGACGTCATCCCTGCGGACCAAAACCACGGGACTCGACGAGGTCAGCGTGTGCAGGGGCAGCCGGGAGAGTTTTTGGCTGTCGTATTCCACCTGGTACTTGCAGCAGGGGTCGAACTGCCACGAGATGCCGTAGAGCGCGGCGCAGGCCACGCTGAGGGCGCCGGCGGGCAGCGCCACGTAGCGCGAGTACTCCATGGGCAGCGAGAGCGGCGTCAGGAGGCACACCGTGCCCGACAGCACCGCCGTCTTGTGCAGGCAGTTCCCCACCGTGATCCAGCGGGCCGTCTCGTCGCCGATCCGCGTGGGCTCGATGACGATGTATTTGCACTGGGCCTCCAGCGCCTGCTCCAGCTCGTACTCAAACTGGTCCTGGGCGTTCTCTCCGTTGTAGATCTCGTGCACGATGTAGCAGTTCGAGTCGGCCATCACTGCCCTGCTCAGAAACAGATCGAGGTGTTGGGGGAGGGGGGGGTAAAGGTGAGTCGCCAGGACGACGCAGGATTTGTAAGAATTGTGTGAAGTTTATTTGACAGGCAGCGTTCCCTCATCAATTTTATTTATTTATTTTTATTTAGGATCAGAACTCTTCCTTTACAAAAATTCCCACGCATAAAACATACACCTGTGATCAGCCCGCACCTGTTGCTAAATATTACAAATTAGTTATTGATATGAATATTAAACACACTGATATTGTGATAATATAACATACAGCTTCAGATTATTGTGTCATGTCCATCTGGTCGTCATCAACACAACTACGTTTCCTCAATCCTCAGTTAAATCCACTCTTTTCTTTCATGTTCCACCACCGCCTTGAAAGGCATCTTAAAATACTTTATTTATCTACGTTTTTTTTTCTTCATTTATATAAAGGAGTTAGTCATAGCTGTGGTAAAAATTTTATCAGTTTCTGACGGTCTGCATTTCATTTAATCATTTACTCACAGAACAAGCAGACCCAAAAACGTCAAAGCAGTGTGTGAGACTGAGACACGTTGACAAACTATCCTGTTCTTAGCTCACTGCAATCGAGACTTAATCCAATCACTGGAAATAATTGGCGAGCATTACTGCTTGACGAACTTGGCACAGTTAAGTCGGGTTTGATGTGATTCTCAGATCCAAGTTTGGACTTCAGAGGGTAAACAAGCACAGCATAAACAAACATTACTTGGTCTTGGTTTTCTGTCATCCGGTTTAGCTCATACTGGGAGTTCTGGAAAGTCAGAAGTGGCTCATGAAGCAAACGTCAATGTGCTGCTTACACAACTCTGTTTCTGGGAATCTCATTAGTCCCACATATTTCTGTTTACCTTAAAAACTAAATTGTTCTTAAGTAATGAAGCAGACAGCACAAATACAGAACATGAATCTGTAAGTTCTGCAACCTAGAATTTGTTAATTTATCACAATATTTTTGCATCCACAAGGTCTTTTTGTTTCTGTAAATATCTCCAACGGCAACAGCAAGCAACTGATTGTAGATTACTGCGAAAAAACAATTGCTTTATGTACCATGCTGTCCAATTATTATTATTCTAACCAATAATAAAACAATCTAAGATCAGTTACTTAATGTTTGACATCTGGGAAGTTAACCATGTTTTTGTGATTTTGGATTACAAACTTTTAACAGCATTTAATGTAAATTAATTTTAAAAAAATTCCAGCTTTTTAGGACCAACAAATTATGTGGCCGGCTAAATTTCAAAAAGAATGTTGACATTATGTAAACCCATTAAATATGGCAACAAATGGTTCTTTCTATTAAAGTGTTTCTCAACCTGCTCTGCATGTTTTAGATGCGTCTCTATTCCAGAACATCTCATTCAAATGATTTCATGACCATCAAGCCTGTTAATCACCCTGAGATACAATTCAGGTGTGTGGGAGGAGGGAAATACCTAAAACATGCAGGACAGGGGGGAGGTGAGGACCAGGGTTGAGAAACACTGATCTAATAGCAATACTGCAGATAGTAAAACCACCAGAGGATTTTGACTTGATAAATTTAACAGCTCTTGTGTCATTTAAATGTTTTGTTTGTTTCCAGGTAAAATTGTATACCTCACTTCAAAATTTAAGCTCGTGCATTATTTTTGATTCATTACAGCGTTTCATAATAAATATATTATGGAAGTAACCAAAATTATTTTTCTAATAAAACGTCATAATAAAATATATTTTGATAAATAAATATATTACAAGACCGTAACTCATTTGAACATTTTATCAACTGCAGCCTCATGTGAAGTGGTGACGGATACATTTTGCTCTGTTGCTTTTTGATTTTACACGGAGATCCTCCAGGATCCCGCCGAGGAAATGTCAAACACTCCACATCAAACAATTAAAACTCATCTAAGTGAAGGTTATTAATCTTAGGTGACAGTCTACATATTACCCGCCGATTTTAACCAGGAACGTAATGTTCCTGAGCGGCGGCTAGATAAGCACCTCAGTCGTCTGCGTGCTTAAAAGTTTGGAGGACTGTCCGGTTAAGTTCAGGACCGTATTACTTTCTCAGCCGCGGACTCTCGCAGCCCAGCCAGACCTCGAGCTAAGCGTCCCCCCGGTACAACATACTAGTTTCCGATCAGACTCGTGCTGAAATGCAACTTCTCTCCACATTTCCAACAGTTTGCCTGAAATACTCCCAAATATCACATGAGCAGCTAGTTTGTTTCTCTGCTAACCACGGTAGCTAACGACAGCTAACCATGGCTAAAAAAAAATACAATTTCTCTCGTTGGTGCAAAACCTTTGAACCCCAAATGAGGTGCGTGTTCGGGAACTGCATATGGCATTAACAAAACTCTATATCCTGTACAAATAAATTGACGTTAAAGCCAAAATTTGGAGTAACTGACCTCTCCCTGCTTACTGGGACACCGCGCCTCCTTCCCAGCGACGCCATGTTGGAAGATACGACTGTGATTTCAATTGACGTATAGTCGCGCTCAGCATTTTGGGTGTTGTAGTGAATTTAATTGCGGAATGTGTGGGTGTAGCTTATTTGCTGAACTACAGTTCCCATGATGCATTGAGGTTATGTGTACTTGCTGTACGTATTTTGTAACAAGTTTGATAGGTCAGGCGAGATTCTTTATTAAACCTGTCGAAAATTATTAAGGTAAATCTACCTAATTTGAAAAAAATGAGTTTACTGCAATACATAGGCTAAATAACTAATAATTTTAGATTTTAAATCTGTAATCATGCAAACACAACATGGACATATCGTCTCTTAGAACAGACTGTAACATGTCGTGCATACCACTCACTATCTTCTTTTGGTTTGCGGCTTTATGAGTATATTTCTGGACACTCACCCATATTGTGCTGTGTGCGTGTGTGAGGCTTCTGTCTGCCTGTCGGAACCCGACGCTCTGTGGATGTAACAAAGATAAATGCTACGTTCAGGAATGTGAGATCGCTTTGAACCACATGCTGCGCAGCGGACAATAATGTGACAGCTTCAAGCTCCAGCCAGCATGACGCACGCATCACGTATCAATACAAATAAAACTTATGGGGATATTTAATAATGCTATATATATATATATATAGTGTCTGATTTCATGCCAGTTTATTTATTTTTTTGTTTTGCTTTTATTTCCAAGTTACTATTCTTATTCTCGAACACTGTTGAGCACGAAGTTAAAAATACTCCAGAAGTACACATAAAAATATACATACATTTCTTCCAGTTTCATGTAAGTTAGGATGACCAAAATTATTTGCATTTGCTGACAAAATTTGGGTTTCCCTCCACTAGTTTCTTAAAATAGCTTGCTGCTTGAATTTTTCCTGTTTATAGTCTGCCTTCTTCCCACATATCTTTTATTGACTTTGTGATGACCACTGTATGGCATTGATGTTGTCCTTAAACCACTTCCTAACTAATCGGTAGGATTTAATTCCTTCTGCTGAAGTCTTGAAAAGTTGCTTTAGTATTTCCACATAATGCTCTTTCCTTGCGACTCCATCTGAAATAGACTGAATCCCTTTTGCAGATAAAACAATGGTCCTTGTGACAAAACACTTGAATTTTAGCTTCATCAGATTTTCAAGACCTTGAAAATCAAGACTTTTGTTCATGAGTGGATTAGATTACAATAATGCAATGGGCAGTTTAATAAAATGTTAAAATACAAACACACAAACCATCCGCCCCTACAGATACTGACAAGAATTATATCAGATGTTTTGATCTCTGGCAGCAACTGATGTTGTTCTTTCTTGCAGCCACCTGTTGGCGACAAAGAGCAGCCTCAATATTAGGTCAAATCTAACATTTATCAACTACTTTGTGTGGGTATGACAAAAAAATCCAAGTGAAATCCCTTGACATTTGTGATTGTAACATGACAAAATGTGGAAAGGCTCAAATGGCATGAATTCTTTTGTTTGGTGCAACGAGATTTTCATCAAATTTAAATTTCTATAATCTCTAGCTGCACACTTTTCAACAAATCCACAAACTGACCTGTGACGAGTGGATGAGTCATTTATTCAGAACAAGTAGAGAGAAAACAATAAAGTATAAAACAGCGTAACAAGAACATTTGGACATATCTGTTAGACTGAGCCACCTGCTCAGAACACATATCAGGCATTGATTTAACAGTACAAAACAAATATTACAAAAACAAACTCAAATAAACCCACATAAAGAAGACAAAAAAATAATAATGCCTTGGCCAGTTTACAGCCTTATGCCACCAAATGAAAGTTATACAAAAAGGGATTTTTATTGCAGTTGTCAGTAGAAAGTGTTTTGGAGTGTCGAGTTACCCTGAGGTATTTGTCTCCTCAATACCGACGATTGTCTACAGCAAACTCTCAAATTCTCAGTTTGTTTTTTTCCTGTGGTGACAAGAGAAAACTAATTTTCCTGAACTGGAGAGTAAGAATTTACACACTTTAAGAAATAAAAATGCCCTGAATCTAAAGAGTGTCGCTACTGATGCTGGTTTGAGCTGAAGTAAATATACATATCAGCGCTGACGTGTTAACTAGTAGCAGTGTCTCTAACCTCAAGTTCATCACAGTCAGAATGGATATGCTCAGTTTCCACTCCTGTTCTTAAACCGAGTGTTTAAAAAAATAATAAAGAGAAAGGGGGAATAAAGTAATTGAAAATCCTCAACATATCAACCACTATCACTTCTTCTTCCGTCAAAGAAATCATAGCCGGGGTTTTAAAAAAGTCTTTTCATCCAATACTCTTCAGTAGTAGCACTACTTTAATGTACCAAGTAAAAAAAAGGAGTAATATTGGAAAATATTAAAAGTAGCACAATTTTCAAACATTATAAATGTAACGTTGACAGTTTCTCTTCATCTGAATACTGGAAAAAGACACAAAGTCGGTCTGATCTCGTAGTTCAAAGGAGGACATTGATTTGTTGTAATCAATGTTTGCTTCAAGTCAGTGGTGGGGCGACGTCCTGGAAGGACAAGCCACCACCTTTTGGGCTGCTTTGTCTCTGCAAGTCTAGACCGCACGACTTTCTCCAGGATGTCCGCGTTCGCCCGACGCTACAGCTCTGGTTTGAGATCACCTGCGTTCACTCGGTTTTGCGTTTAGCAATGCTTTGGAGGTTTCTCGCCTTGCATCCTGGAAACCTCCCGCCAAAAACTTACTGCACACAGTCTCTGTGTTCAAGTCCTTTTGCTCGACCTGTTGAGTCATTGATGGATGTGTTCAAAGTACTGAGGCTGAGGGTTCTCTTTGACGTATTTCTGGATGTACCAGCAGGTCAAGTGAGCTTTCAGGTCCTCCTCCACCACAAAATCCATGGCTGCCTGAAATTAAACAACGAGCGAAATTGAAACCATGTCAGGTCAGAATAAGCTAGAGTTTATAGGCGTGAAACAAAGGACGAATGCCTAGGATAGGATAGCCTTCATCCCGGAACGTATCTGAAGAGGCATCATTTACTCTTTCAAATATGAGGGCTAAATGTGGTTGGAAATCAAGAGATAAGTGGTTGGCCAAACACAGTCAACCTTCTTCAGTAGTCATCTCAATCCCCAGACCTAAACCGACTGAAAACCTGTGGAGTGAGCGTCAGATTTCAAGGCAAGGCAGAAAACTCGTAACTCTGGATGAGATATTGCAAAGAGGAATGTTCAAGGATCCCTCTTGCTGTGTGCTCTATCTAGACTCAGAAAAACTAATAGTAATGCATCACGGCCCATCCCCAACTCGTTGCTACCATTGCCTAATTCTTACAGAAAATGCAACGTGTTTGCCTGGAAAAACGTTTTGTTGCAAATCCCAACAAAACCTCAATGAAAGTGAAAATAGCAAATCTACAAATGTTAACCTTGGCCAGGTGTTTGGCAATTCCTCTCCCTCTGTAAGCATCTGGAACCTCTGTGTGTTGTAAATCCACCGTCTTCTTCCCAACGTATTCGTACAGGAGGACTGCTCGATCGTGGGATCCTGAGAACACACACATTTTTTTGTGTGGTGATTGTTTTGAGGACTGCAGCCAATGAATCACATTACTGTACAGGGTAAAAGAATTATAGAAATATATTTTTAAGGCTAAAAATACAGTTAAACAAAATGTGAGTAATTAGTAATTAGGTTCTTGAGAGCCTGTCCTTCTGCCGCCAATCAGTCTGTTAAAAAGCAGAAATTTAGAGATTCTGCACTCGGATACAAATATCATTCAGCTTAACACATGGCATCCAACTTAGTCACTCGATTATCACCGTTAAGCAAAGAATTCTAGGTCCCTATTGATTGTACGTGTACATGAATAAATAGAACTTTTTAGGAAGTAATTGACACGTTTATATGGTTCTAAAGCATCCTCATTCCCAATGCTGACCTGGACAACTTCCCATATAAACCTTAAAAAATAAAAATCACAGGTGTGCTAAGCAGATATGACTTTAGGCGTCTGGAGAATAGTCCTGCTGCTGCTTAACAACATGAGGGAAATAAAGAGCATCAATCACAACAATGGAAATAATGGATTAAACAACCTCTTAGAAACTGATCTCCCAAGCAAGTACTAAATGAAACTAAGTACTCCATGAATCTGAATGCAAAGGCAATTCATAAAAACTGAAACAGAAAAAAAACAGACATGTTACAGACAGTGCATCGATACCCAAGAGAGTTAAAAATCTTACAGACCCTTTGATTTTAAGAAGAAATGGGTCTGTCTGGGTTGTTGATTGGGTTAATTATTCAAGAAGCCACTCGAAAAGACCAGCTTTTATGAAGCTTCAGTGTCATGAGCTGAAGAAAGCAGCTGTGCCTGAAATGGCAGCTGGAGTCCTTCACGAGGGGGCGAGGGGACGACAACAATGTTAGCAGAGCAGGAAGCTAACGTAACAAAGCTAACACCTTGTGCCAGCCCCCAAACTCACAGCCTACCGTTCAGTCTTATGACGAACTGCCGACGCTTTTTGTCGTGCTCCACCTGAATCTGAGAGCTGCTCGCCTCAAACGAGTTGGCCTGTGCCATTTTGGAAGAGTTGTCGGTATGTTGGGCTTTCAATGCTAAAACAGAAATGGCTACATGAGACGATGATGATGAACCAGGCAGAGGAAAACACTCCATCCGACCGAATCAGCTGTGAGGTCCCGTGATGATCAGCCAATCAGGAGCGGAGATGTCACAGAGGAGGACACGGTGGTGGGATTTAGGATGATGATCCGAACCTTTTGGCTCTGCTTAGCAAGGCGTTCTTCTCTTTATTATGGAGGTTGGCAAACAACATTGAGGTATTATTGTAATAGTGCTGCATTTATGTACGAATACATAAAATAATGTATTCTTATTACTTTAGTTTACTTTAGTACTTAAAGTATTTTCCCTCAGTATTCTCTTCTAAAATAGTCCGCACCATTATTTTTGTGGCAATACACATGTTTTTGTTTGTTTGTTTGTTTGTTTGTTTTAATATGATGCTGGGATTCATGAGCATTTACAGTGTGGAACAAAAACAAATGAAGAAATCTTTATTTGAAATTTCTGTATATAAAATTAATATTTTATGTTCACTACTGTATCATACTTTTATCATGCGTTTTCACTTAAACATTGAATAAATTATATTGTGCCAATTGAACCACAAACCCAACAGGTCTCAATCGAATTACCAGTATAAATAAAGACTGTAGCAATCAAAATCAATAACATTTTATTTGTATGGCACATTTCAGCAGCAAGGCATTTGTGCTTTACAACATTAAAAACAGAAAGGTCACAGTAAATGTTGCAAAATTAATAAAAGACAAAACAAACAAACACCTAAACATTGAGTCTTGTCTAAAACTTCTCCTACCCTTGATGAAGAAAATGTTATGATTTGTTGGACCGTACATACATACACACGGCAACAACACGGTAAAACATGGCGGTGTCAGCATCATGCTCTGAGGTCTTCACTTTTAAAGATGATTAAATCATGAACAGTTATAAACAGCATATATATATGCTGATATATTTGGAGAACTTTGTAAGGTAGCGAAAGGTTGGTGCATCAAGTTCTCTTAAATCACAGCATGGTAATCCTGTCGGGCTGTCGGACTAATCCTACAAAACTCTAATGGAGTGTGTCAAGTTTGCATAGGATTAAGTGTGGGTGAGTCTTTGTGTGGGTGTCTTTGGGACTATTTAGCTGTCTGCGATTTATTCACCATTTTCTGCCAGACAGGCTGACACCGTTTTTGCACTGGATAACCATATGAGCTTGAACATTTTTCAATTTTTATTTCTATGAGTTTTTCCTTTACTTTGTAACTGAAGATGGCATCCAAAAAGCAAAGGTAGGTCAATGTAATCCAATGTGAAGTGAGTAAATATTGCATGTCATGTAAAACATTTTAAAGCAGACATTGTTGTAGATGTGTTTCATTAAACGTTTATTCAACTGGTCACAACTTTTACCAGTTCCAAGAATATTTTTGATTACATAGAAGGAGCATTTTGTGTTTTGTTTTGTTTTTAAGTGAGAACATCTATGAAGTATCTTCATAGATTGTGCAGAGAGATGCACTTTACTCAAAATGAAATCAAAACATCCCAGACAATTTACATAAACAACTATACACTGACATTTGTTTATATGTGGTTTCCATGATGATTTATCTTCTGTCTGTGTCCATAGCAGATTGAACGAGGCACTGGTAACCACAAGGATCAACAAACCTGTGCAAAAAGACAAAGACAATGTAAGTATTACCCATGCAAAAATCCAGCTGGTCTTGAAGTAATTCCAGTATACTAAATAGGTTTTTTAAATACAATTAAAAAAATAATCTACCTATACAAACATAGGTCATCCAGCAATTGGGAATGGATTGTATTTGTCAGTTTAATAAAACAATGCCATTTATACCAGGGACAAATCATTCAGTTTTTGGCCTTCTGTCATTAACAATATTCCCTGCGGACATGAAAGTGCTGTTTAATATGAGCACAACTACTTCAGATTTATAATGTGAGATCTGCACGTGTTTTGTCAGATTTATGCTGCCATAAATGGCTAAAGATCAGCCTGGTGTATTTACAGTCGGCACAAATCGCTAAGTCAGGCCTCCTCAGCCTTCCTGCCATTGATTTCTCTGCCTTGTGCTCCAGCCACAGATTCATTGCCTCTGCAGTTGTTGAGGTTGCATCTACAGACACTGGAGTGCACTGCCTATATGTGGTGGCTCTCATTTGATCAAGTGTGATTAAGTTTAAAGTGTGTGTGTGTGTGTGTGTGTGTGTGTGTGTGTGTGTGTGTGTGTGTGTGTGTGTGTGTGTGTGTGTGTGTGTGTTTGTTTCTGTCTGTGGCCTTGGTGTGGGTCAGATGGTACTTAAGTAAATTAAGAGCTCTTGTCAGGATTAAAAGCCTCTTCCACAGGGTTTATTGGATTGCATGTGTCAAAACACCCAAGCTGGGTTGGGATGAGCATGTGGTTTGATGTTTGATACTTCAACTAAGGAGCTAGAATTATATAAGATTTTTTTTATTGAGAAAACTGTCTTTTTCTCTTAAAGGAGCTCAGAGGATGTGTTGGAGGCAAGCAGAACTCCAGCGGCGCTCTTAGGACTGCTGGTGGAAAGAGCAGCAAAGGAAGTGACTCGACAGCAACTGGGAGTAAAGCTGCTGGTAGAGGAGGCAGCGGCAGCCACAAGACAACCAGACCAATATCAGAACCGGCAAAACCAGCTCTCCGCCTGCGGAGCAGCCGCAGCTTTTCCTCCCTGCAAGCCTCTTCTCTGACCGCCGCTCCGTTCATGAGAAGCAGCCGCTCACTCAGCAGGCTGGATGAACGATCCACTGGTAATTACTCCGTTTACTGGTTTCTGATAATTGTTTGTGTTTTCTTAAATATGTGAGATCCATTATTCAGGGGTTGTGATGATTTTCACCAGAATAATAGCTGAGATGTTTATAAGGTTTTATGATTCCACAGAAGATTCATATTATACCAGAGCAAGTTCACAAGTAAGAAAAGGACAAAGTACTGCGAAGAAAACGCTGGATTCTGGGAGGCAGTCTTCTTCTGTGGAGAGAATTAGGTAAAGTTTTATTTTTATTTATAAATATTTTAGATTTTGCAAGTCTTTTTTTGTGTTTTCTCTCTGAAATGCATCTTTTTTGTGTCCTTACGTTTGTTAACATTACGCAGCAGCTCCACTCATCTGCAACCATCCTCCTCCTCTGTGGTCTCGACAGCTATATGTCACCATCAGACCACCAAAGAAAAGAAGCAGGTGCAATATGTACTTTCATTTTACTGCTCATCTGTCGTTCAAAATGTAAAAGTTAAAGAAAAAGAAGGTTTTAATTTTTTACAGTGAGTCCAAATATACTCAAATCAAGAAAGAAAATTAATTTAAAGAAAAGATGAAAGTATCCCAGAATCTAGAACTCTGAAAGAAAATTAGTGTGTTGGTATTAAAAGGAATGTCCTTACAATCAAATAGATTTGGAGAACCTTTCCCAGGATCAACAGAGAAATTAAGATGCAGAGTACAGACTCCTATGCTGAATGTGAAAGAAAGATGAGCTTAAACCAGGCATGAGTTTAAGGATATGGACTGATTTATTTAAATAGTCTTTTATTCAAATAATTTTGCTTGTTTTAGGGATGGAAAAAAGTGTTACTTTGCAATTTGGAAAACGGTATTAAATGATTAATACATGTAAAATGGTTACATGTAAAATGTTCATTTTACCTGGTGTCTACACCTTGAAGACACACTGCAGACGAGTTTGGACAAGATGCTGGAAAATTAATATCTATTTCTAATATCACAGATCAAAGATGGGGTGTACACGCTGTGCGCGATGACCGCTGGAATGAAGCACAACTGGGTGCAGGCTGTTTTTAAAAATGTGCAGCCCAATCGTACACAAGGAGACCAAAGGTAAAATTTATGTTATTCCCTAAGGGGCCTCGTTTAAAGTTGACACATTTCGATTCGATTACAATGTGATCATTGTAATTTGAGTCGACATTTAACCCTTTGCGTAAAGGAGTGCAATTCTTTCTCCCAGCTCGGTTGCAGAGAATGAAGAAGATGAGCTGGAGGACTGCGAAGAGTCACATGAGCAAGAACCGACGTCTCAACAGCAGCTAGAAGGAACGCAAAGCCTGGCCGATTTAGACCTGTCATCCCCTCTTCCCCCTGTCTCGCCCTCTTCTTCACCTGCAAATCCTCCACACCAGGTGGAGGAGACTGAAGAGGCCCAGTGCCGCCCTCCTGTGGAAACCAATGAGACTGGTGAGTCACGTCACCAGCCCAGATGTTTGTGATGCTCCATGAGTTCATAAATAATGTGTAATGCGACAGAATGGCACAGGGAGTCAGAACTGAACGTGCTTACTGAGTCTTGGTTATGGAAACTTCAAGACGTCTTCCTGGATGCATTGACTTTGATCCATTCTTCTTTACAAACCATCTTCAAGCCTTGAGACTCCTCTCCACTCTGAGCTCCACTTCTTTTTCCAGCTGGATTCATGCTGACCGATTGACTTGCAGCTGTATTTTCCTTTCTCCGAAACCAGCTTTCTAAAAACTGAAAAGAGAGCAAATGTGAACATTAACATGTGGTATTTTTGATTTTGTCCCTTTGATTAGGGGCAACAGACGCATCTATATCCGTTGAGGGATTCCAGAGCGACGATTCCTCTTCAACGGTGGTGCTGTCAGATGGTGAGGATTTGAGGAAACGTGCAGATACGGAGGCGGCAGCTGAGCAACCGAGCTCACAGGGAGGTGAAACTGAGCCGCAGAGTGAAGAGCAGCAGGTGTTGATAAACCCCACGTGTGCAAAGGACCGTGCAGCACTGCTGAGTCAGCAGCAAACTGGGCAACTTGTCAAAGAGGTGAGATTTTATCTACAACACTGCTGCAAACTGAAGGTCTTGTACTGAGTTCAATAATTCAAACCAAATATGGATTATCTTTTCATTGAAGGCTAACATGTTCTTTTGTTTGTTTTTTTGCTTAAATGTTTGCTTCTATTTCTCCACAGCTGCAACAAACACAAAGAGAGCTGTCACGAATCCAGCAGCTGAACAAGAGCTTGCAGGACGAGCTGCAACAAGAACGAGAGATTATTTCAGAGAAACTTCTTTGTGTTCAGGTAAAATAAAGACATTTATATGTTTAACTTTGTGTCAAATTCAACTGCATCCCTGGTAAAATTGTAAATAATTTACATTCAATCTGAGTACATTTGCTTTGAGGCTAAAATGAGTTTTGAGTAGAATCGGAGAAATTGCACTGATACCCATAACATTTTTCTTTAAGGTAAATCCAACAATTTCTTTTCTCTCAAATTGATAAAAATTTCTAGGAATTTGCAATTAGTAATCTAATGGTGTTTTGGGAACACAGTGTCTCAATAACAACCGGTACATTGCTAGGAATGCCATTAAGAAAACCTTCATGGTCCCACAATCAAAAATGTAAACCTGTGGAGTTTATTAAGCTCAACTGAGCTTTTAACCGAAGCTGAGTTCTTTGCTCTGCTGAGATTAAGACTGAACTTTTCCAAAACCCACAGTCCAGGTAGAGTCAGGGTGGAACAATAATGGATAAAACATCTCACCCTTACTGATTAGAGGATCTGCAATGCTGTGAACTTATGTCTTTTACAAAGAGGAGTCATCATTAAATTGTGCAAGTTGTAAGACTGAAAACTTTGTTCTTCTGATATGCTCTGCAGAATGACACCAATTCTTCTTCAGAGCAAGCCTTAACCTTCCAGCGACTGCAGAGGATAAACCACAACCTCCGCATGGAGCTTGAGGAGCTGAAGAGGAGCCAGGAAGAGGCCAAGGAGGCCGAGCTGCGGCGAAGAGTCGACCTCTTGGCCCAGCAGGCCCAGCTGCTGGTGACCGGGGACGCCACGGCGCTCGCTCAGATGCACCTCGAGCAGGACCGCCGGCAGTTTCAGGAGCAGCAGAGGGAGTGGGAGCAGAGCGTGACCTCCCTGAAGGCCCAGCTGAGCGCCAGCGAAGAGAAGAGGAGGGAGACAGAGTCCCAGGTGGCCCAGCTGCAGCAGGAGCTGCAGAGCCAGCAGAGACTCCAGCAGGAGGCCGAACAGCTGCAGAAACACCTCCAGGAGATGTCAGGTCAGCTTCGCGCTTACGAGGACGCTCAGGCCGAGAAAGAGGCCCGCCTGCAGAAGCACCTGTTGCTCCTCCAGGCGAGTCAGGAGAGGGAACGAAGGAGCCTGGGCGCCAGCCTGGCTCAGGCCGAGCGGCACTCCCAGGAGCTGAGAGACAAACTGGAGAGGGCCGAGCAGCAGCTGGAGAGCCTCAGCAAGACTCAGACGTGGACCAGACAAATCGAAGAGGCGCAGCAGCAACTGCAGGAGGAGTTGGCTCGCACAGTGTCAGCCGTACAGCGGCTGCAGGAGGAACGGGAGCAGCTGGACCGTCGCTGCGAGGAGCTGCAGAGCCAGCTGTCAGAGGCAGACAGGGAGGTGGGCAGGCTGAGGGATCGCCTGAACACAGAGGAAACACACTACTACAACCTGGAGCACTCATACGAGAGAGCCTGTGAGGATCTGCAGGTTGCTTTGGGGAAGATGCAGCAAAGGGAGTCTGAAACGCACGACATCCGAGAAGGCTATGAAAGACTGCTGGACAGCAAGGAGCAGGAGCTGAGCGAGGTCTTGCTGAAGATGGAGGTGTTGGGTAACAGCTTAGAGGAGACAGAAGTGAAACTGAGCCAAGTGATGAGAGTTTGCACCTGCTCTTTTCCCCAAGACAAACAGAAGAGTCAAGACAGACAAGCTCTCGAGACTCCGAACTCTCAGTTGACGAAGGTCTCTCATGGAAGCAACGGCAAGTCTCTGGACCAAGCAAGATCCCGCTCCAGGTCAGTGGATGCATCATGCCAGCACCTCACCGCCGCGGGAGATGACGCGGAAAAATTCATGTCCGTAATCCAGCTGCTTGAAACCAAGCTGTTCATCACCGAGGAGAAATTGAGAGACATAACTCAGAGGCTGGAGGAGCAGCAGGGTCACGTCAGCTGCCAGGACCCCCAACTCTGCTCCCAGCTGACCCAGAGCCGAGCCACGGCCCAGCACCTCAGCCTGCTGCTCCACAGCCAGGCCAAGCAGAGCCAGCGTTTCGCCCAGGAGACGGAGGCCCGCTGCAGGATGCTGGTCGGCAGGTTCCAGGTGGCTCTCAATGTGGTCCAGGCCTGCGGGGAGAGGCTCCAGGCGACTCCCGTCAACGCCTCTGACATCGAGAGGCAGCTGGCCGGGGTCGCCGGCTGCCTTCAGCAAGGGGAGAAGGATGCTGAGAGACTCCAGCAGGAGGCGCGCAACGTGAGCAAAGAAGAGGGGAAGATCCTTGGCGACGAGAAACTAGTTGGCGCTGAGCAAGAGATTGTTTCTAGATTGGCCAACACCTCGCCTTCGCATGGTGTGTCGGACGTTGGGAAGTATTTGATCAAGGAGCTGTTTGTTGTGGAGAAAATGGTTTCCGTGTTGGAGAGTCAAAACGGGATTTGCGAGCTATCTGCAGCAAGAAAGGAGGACAGGGTCGATTTGGTTCGCAGTTACAAAAACTTGATCTCCAGAATCTTGAGCCTTAAAGGTGAAGGAAGGATGGAGTCTAGAGGAATCGGATGTGACGGCGGTCAGCTTCTGGAGAGCGTGATTGGAAGGTTCTGTGCAGAAGCCGAGCTCACTTACGCTGCTCTGAAACTTCAGCAACAGAGCGTGATTCAAATGAGCCGTCATGATCAACGGGAAGGCCTGGCAGACATCAGCCCCTCTGAGTTGTCTCCTTTTGATGAGCAAGCTGAAGATTCAGAAGAGGCTGCAAAAAGAAACATAAAGAAGCGATTTGAGGAGAAAAAGGCAGAGGAGGAGAGAGAAAGAGGTTTGTTGGAGCAAATCTTGTCTCGGCTGCAAAAGCGGGCAAAGTTCTTATGCCAGGTCTGCCAGGAGCTTCCGGTCAACCGCACCCAAGTCCAAGAAGGTATCAACCACAGCGGGGAGAATGTTTCTGAAGCCGATCTGACTTTTTTCCAGGAGCAGGTCAAGTTGATGTATTTGTCCGACAGACTTTATTTAGACATAAGACAAGAGTTTCAGCAAAGCAAAGCGCCACAGAACAGTTTGCGAGATCTCTGCAAGGAGCAGGAGCTCGGCAGCGCGACGGAAGAGCGGGAGGCTTTAAACGAAGCCTTCGACCAGCTTCAGGACGACAACTGCGCGCTGAGAGAGGAGCTGGAGCGGGCCGAGCAGAAGATGACGGCGGTGGAGACCGGGAACCGGAAACTCCTGGAAGACATGCAGAAAATCGAGGGCTGTCACAGGGAAGAGATGCAGAGGCTGGAGGCGGAGTTTCAGGAGAAGATAAAGGAACTGCAACAGATCCATGAGGAGGAGATGAAGCAGCTGCACGGCCACTACTCCAAATCGTGTGTTTCCAATGAAAGGCAGAGCACAGAGGAGATGTCCATTGGCTCTCTGTCTGACCAGGTTGCAGCTGAGTGTAAAGATCAGGAGGACGAAACCAAAGAAACCGATGGAGCTGCCCTGAGAGAAGCTTATCTGAAAGATCTGGAAAAGCTGCAGGTGGTAAAAATATTTTCTCGTTAGATTTCTGCAGATTTTTTAAAAATAATTTCCTGCTTTTTGAATATAGAATATCTCTAAGGACATTTCAAGCAATTTCTCAGGAACTGTGCATTCATTGTGTCTTTGATGGATGAGCAGAGTACAAAAGGTTATTAAACTAAGTCTCAACTAGCTTTTCAAACAACAAACATTTTTACCTGTTTTATATGTGGACTTTGACTAGGTCATTATATTGGCTTCCTGTAAAGCAAACTTCCACTCCAGTATCAGGACTTTTTCAGCCTCCACCAGGTTTTCCTCTGGGTTTCTCGTCCCTGTGGAAGAAAGGTTTCCCCAAAGCATGATGCCGCCACCTCTGTGTTTTACTATCATTCCAACTCATTAATCTTCTAAAGCAGTAAAGTAGGAAAATTTGAAATGCTGTTCCTGATATCGGATGATTTTGAAATAAAAAAGAATAAAGAATTAATTTCTGTTTTAAGAGGAAAACTAGAAAGCTTTGGCTTGCAGAATAGCATCTGGACAACTCCCTGCTTTCCTCTACAGCAAAGCAGAGCCGGCCCCAGGCATCGCGAAATGAGCTACTGTTTGGGGCCCTCAAACCTTCAGGGGCCTCTCGCATAAATGTTTGGATTTTGACACAGACTGTAGCTCTAAAATGTTAATATTTGTTTATTGAAAATGAGAATGCTATTGGGTTTAATTTGACGAGTTCAGCCTGTAGATCAGTAAAAGTATTTTAAACAGTTCAAAATTTAAATTTAAGAAGGAACTGGCAAATTTACTTTGTGAAAGTACAAAGAACTGTTGACATAGAAACGAGCTGATGCTACAGGTTCCATCTTTAAGATAGGTTTGTTCACAATTTCCTCTCAGCAAATACAGAAGTGATCTAATTGGAGATTTTAGCCGCATCTGGCACAAAAACAGAGGCATCAGCACCAATTGTCCAGCAAGGAAGAGGTGGAGGAGGGAAGATTTGAGTGTTTGTTGTTCTTCCCCTGAGGTCAGAGATGCAATAATGACCAAATTAATCATTTTTTTCTGTTTTTAATATTATTTTCTACTTTAGCAATAACAGAACTGTCCGCTTAAATCACCTTTGTTGCAGCCAAAACTAGTTTCCCCATTTTACTACAGGCTTCATGTGATCTTGGGTTCATTGCCATGGAGGAGATGCACAGGAAAATCATAAAGGACCTTCAGCAGGAGCATCAGAAGCAGGTAGTCGAACTTCTGAGGGAGAAAGACCAGCTCCTGCAGGAGGAAACCGCTGCTACTATGTCCGGTAGATACAGCTTTATCATATTTTTCAGCCTGGTTCTTTTATTAATTAAAGAGAAAAGATAACCGTAAACTTCCAGCAGCAGGGATCAGAGCATAACTTCCACTTTTTTTGCAGCCATCGTAGCGATGCGGCGAGCTCATAAAAAGGAGCTGGAGAGAAGCAGACTGACTCAGCAGATGAGGGAGAGCACAGACGTCTCTGAACTCAACGTGGAGTACGAGTGAGATACCAGAAACGCCTAAAATGTTCCCAACATATTGTTTTTTTTTTTTTTAAAAAAAAAGAAGAAATCTAAATAATCGATTCTCTGTTTCTCTTTATTTGTCCAGTAATGTCATTTTCTCATTACGGCTCTCTTACTTTCCACTTTTGGTTTATCAATCAAATAACTGCCACCACCTAATGCAATTTCCTCCAAAACCTATTTAGCTCTCCAACATCCTCCATGCCTCTGCTTTTTTTTTTCTTTTGCAGGAAGGAGATCCAATTATTGCAGAGGGAGCTGGAGGTGTTGTCAGATCAGCACACAAAGAAATGCTTGGAAAACTCTCAGCTGAGCCAGGAGCTGCAGACCGAGAGGGAATCGGTGATGCAGTACCAGCAGGAAAACCAGGAGCTCAAACACAAGCAGGTGGAAACATTTTGTGTTCACTCAAGAGTTCGTAGAGTCAATATTAGTTTTACAAAAATGTTTTATTTCTATTTGCTGTTAAGAGAGAGCCAGAAGAAGTGACTCAGCTTCCAGGAAACCAAGCACAGTCTGATGTTTGCCAGATGGAAGTAAGCTTTTGGGAAGGGTCTAATTAAAGCAAATAAAAAAAGACATATTACCATTAATGTTACATAGTATGTACACTGAAAATATGCACTAGTTTGCAAAAACAGACTAGTGTTTTACTGAGATTTTATGTGATTGTCCAAATCAAGGTAGCATGTGAGAACTAGGAACAGATTCGTCATCTGGAATCATTTAACTTGGAGCAAAAAGGCAGTAAGTTCCTCATCCTGAGCCACATGCTTGCTCAGGATGAGGAACTTCTTCACAGCTAATGACGCAATGTAATCAGTCGCACTTTAGTTTAAAAATAAACTGATCTAGTCAAAGTCCAGACCTAAATTCAGCTGGTAATCTGTAGCAAAACTTAAAATGAGGTGTTTATACAGATTATTTCCATCTAATCTGATTTTGAGCTGTTTAACAAAAACAAAACAAAACAAAATTGGCAGGGAGTGACAAACTCCAACAAAATTGTAGTTTAAATTACTACTAAATGAGGCTCTACGACGTTTCGACTCAAGGGGAATAGAAATTTACAGATTTGAATAGTAAAAAAACCCCAAACATATTGATTAAATCAACTTAGTTTTGATATCTCACATGAAATCCCAAAATAAATTTTGTGTGAAACATGACAAAGTGTTGAAAAAATCAACAGTTATGGTTTCTGTTGTAATAGATGATCCTGAGGGCAAAGGAGGCAGAGATGAAGCATCTCAAACAGGAAGCGATGTCACTCAGAGAGGACTTAGAGATTGCTCGAATGGTAAAAAAAAAGTCTTATAAATTCAAAATTTTATCAGCATGAATTATCTCTGTTACCAACAAAAGTTGTTTTGTGAATTCAACATAAAACACACAATACAGACTGTATTATTATGTTCAATTCCATGCACTATAGGACAAAGTTTATGCAGAAAATAAACTGAAGGCGCTTCATACAAACAACTACAATGAAGCCAAGTTTGCCACTTGGTCTCCGAGCAGAGGCGCTTCAGGACATCGTGTTGGTGAGTGAACTCTCACTCTGTTGTCATTTTAAAAGACTCAAAGTATAGTTTTATTTATTAAATAGCTATGGCTTCACACGGCCTTTTCTGCCACTTTGTCTTTATTTATAGATGACTCTGTGAGAAACAACCCTGCAATCAAAAAGAAAGAGAAAACTTCCTTCCTGCGTCAAATACGAGGATTCAGATCAAGGGTAAAAATCAACACAAACGTTGTCATTTACATTTGATTCATTTTTATTCAATTGAAAATGAAAAATGGGATTCTGATACTTGTTTTACATGACTGAGTACTGTACCTATAACTGGTTAGGAATGGATCAATTTCAAGATTTGTTTAGCTGCACCAACTTTAAGAAGGGGCTGATATAAACGTATTTATGTGCATTGAATCTCTTATTAGTATCTAAAGTAACTCACAGCTCAGCAGATTTAAACTATTCCTGTTCTCCTCTGTTTATGATGATTTTCCTGGTTTTCGTTTCTTCTTTTTATGTTTTTCAGAGTTTAAAAGACGGCCTATCTACCCACGAAAGGATGAAGTTGTTTGAGTCGTCCTGATTTACAGGAAGTGAACTGACGTCACAGGAAATCTTCATAAATCTGTTGAAAGGGACGCTTGTGTTATTGTTCTTTGGACATCATGTAGTGTGCAAGTCTTTACTGCGAGGTAGTTGTATGGTGAGGTTTGACCACTAGGGGGAGCAAGAAACGGGCTTTATTCTTCAGGCACACAGAAACTCCGTCGGGTTTAAATTGTGCTGCACATATGTTGGTTTGCAGGTTGTTATATTTCACATGGACTTTGTAAAATAGTAGATTTAACACTGATGTTTTCATTAAAATGGTTTATTGCATCTGTTGTTTTGAGTTATTGACAAAAGTCAGATCACTAGAAATACAGTTGCTGCAGAGTAATCATCAACTAAATAAACTAAAATAATATAAATAAACCATAAATGATGACATTTAATAACCAATTCCCGCCATGATAATAAAAAAATCTAAATGTGATCAATGAAGATTCATTGTTTCACGTTTTAAACTGGCTCAGTTGTTTTCATTTTCTAACTTTGTTATGACCGAGTTTTAAATGACCTGCCTTCATAAAGAACATTAACCCTTTCAAAATAAAACCACTTCCTTAAACACTATATACTCTAAAACCACTTTTGGATTCCATGTCAGCCTGTTACACAAAAAGCAGATTAGTTAACTATTGTTTTTTTAATTTTTCTTTGACATCAATAAAATATATATTTTTTTATTTAATTGAATTGATTGGGGGAAATATGAACTGAGATTATTATTGTTTTTCAATTGTTTTTGTTAAAATAGTTTTAAAATAGATTACTTTCTAATATATGTAATTATTTCAATTGTTTTAAAAAAACATGTTGCAAGTCAAATATGTGCTTGAAAGTCTTTATTTAAAAAATCCACATGACAGTGAAATTGAAAGATTTCCAAAATAACAAACAAAGAAACCATGATTAAATACAAAGAGAGTAGTATGACAAAGTGAAGAGTTTCTGATTAGCTGCATTAGCGACTTGTGAAGCAACAAGTTGAATGTTGATGCTTATGTTATGATTTCAACTAAATTACATTTATATATTTATACATTTAATAAAATTAAATCTAAAATTATGTTATGACTTCAACTAAATTACATTTATGTATTTATATAATAAAAGTTTAGCACTTAAATTAGTGCCTCTGATACCAAAGAAAGTCCAGTTATGGCAAAAGTAAAAAGGAAAATGCTCCCTTTGTCTATTCTTGGATATAATTCGGTCTCTGCCCGGGTTTAAAAATCACAAGGCACATTTTCTATTTATTAAACAAACATGCAGGAGAAATTGAAAAGTTTTTGGAAATCCAATAACAAACCTAGAAACCCAGATTTCTGTACAAGACACAAACCCTGTGAAAATGTTCTTGTGAAGAATGTAATTTTTTTTCAAAGCGGTAATATTAGGTCATTCTGTGTTTATGTTTAAATGTGACTAGAGATCTTCCACAGTTGCAAAAATAATCTGAAAATTTATGCTGGAACAGCTGATTAAAGACAAAAAAAAATAAATAAACAAATGAAACTATTTAAAGTATATAATTTGTCTCCAGACAAATACAAAGAACAGGTCATTGCCTCCATTGATACTCACAGTAACACTGCTGTAATCTTTTTTCACTACAAGTTGCTGGGTGGTTTCACAGCAGAAATGCTCCACGGGTTCGAAATCTTCTGGATGACGTTTTGCACCCCTCTTGGTGTCTCCATGACTGCTGATTATATTTAGGGATAGCTGATGCTCTTCATGAAGAACAACGCAAGTTTAATACAGACGGTTTAGCTGAGCCTTCAATTTGGATGTCAGGTTTCTCCTCTTTATTCTTTTAAAACATTACGATATAAATGCTTCTTTCAGACACGATTTTAGTGAATTGTGTGTCAGAGGCTGTTCAGAAGACGCACGTCTCTGTTGCTCAGAGTCATGTTGCTTCAGAGGAACATCGCACCTCATTAAAACCCAACACTCACCCTCCTTTCTCTGAGACCCCCACTGGGGAAAAACTCAAGTCATGTGAGCTGACACTCTGAGAACGCATCCACTCTTGAGGCTGTGTTTTTAATGGATGCTCCACACTTCTGCACCTGCAAGCAGAATGGTGATCTGTTGGGGTTTGGTGAGTAAAAGCTAAAAACACCACAAGCAGCACCACCTCTGAAATTTCCTATCAAACATTTCGACACCTTGGCAGCTTAAAGACTCAAACCGAGATTGAGAAGCAAATATAATCATTTGTTTTTAAATGATTGAAAGTTGTCCACAGGTGTAGGATGAAGGCAGATGTAGGACTATAGAAGTAGATTTATTCAAGTTTTTTTTATTATTTAAAATGGCAAAACATTTTATTCTCTAAATATAAAAACTCAACAGATATCTCAAGATTTACATACAGTGGATGGCAAAGAATTTTATATTTCTTTTGCATACACCAACACAAAACAGTGCTTGACTGCAAAGCGCAACGTAAAGAGGGTTTTCATGTTTTTTCACAGATAAAAATTTAGTGGCATGCAAATTCCAGCCTCCATTAACCAGAGAAGCAGCCCACAGGTTTATGGCTCCTCTGGAGGAGCTGCAGAGATCCATCTTTGGATCTCTGCAGATCACAGCGGCAGTAGCAGCGTCATGGTGTGGTAATGCTTATCATTGGGTGGGACAGGGTTCATAGATGTTCGCCATACAGTCTCTGAGTTTGATTGAGCTACTGTGCAAAAAAGAATGAGCAACCATTTGTAGGTAAAATTGGAACAAAAGCAACTGAACAAAGGCACACTATTAAAATTTCAATATGACAAAAAACTAAAAAATATTTCCCACCACAATTATGGGCTATATTTTCATTGTAAAACACACATAACCTTTGTTGGATAAAGTTTGTGAATATTTAGGGACATGAATGTAGCAGTCACATTATTTCTTCACCAAAGTCGTCCTTCTAATAAACTTCATCAACAAGTTGAATGTTGATGCTTATGTAATGACTTCAACTAAATTACATTTATATATTTATACATTTAATCTCCAGGGGAAAACGTATAATCAAATCATTTGCATGCAATCACGTTGCACAGATAGATTTATATTCATGAATCTTAGTAAATAAGTGAATGCAGAAACACATGCTGAATGGAATAACTAGCCTGTCGTATCACACATGAATTTTCTTCAGCTTGATTCTGCATTCCTACATGTGGGATGGATTGCACGTGTGCATGTGCATGTGTGTGTGTGTGTGTGTGTGTGTGTGTGTGTGTGTGTGTGTGTGTGTGTGTGTGTGTGTGTGTGTGTGTGTGTTTGTGTTTTATGAGCACCTGCAGGGTTTCTTCTAGCTCAAGCTGCCCCACCAAACCAGGTCCTCATGACTGATCAGGTATAAACACCAGTACGCAGGTGCACCTGCTCGGGCTGTAAAAATAAGTGGCCCATTTAGTCAAGCAGAGATCAATTACAGCAACCAGTGCAGAGGCTGTACTCAGATCTGTGAGTACAGCCTGTTTCCAGAACCAAACCTGTACTGCTGTGTTTACTCTGCAGCTGAAAGGACCTCACCGATGGTCATTTTCAGCTTCATACGTGACGCTGCAGATAAAACGTTCAATGAAATGAAGTTAATTTTTTGTTTGCTTGTTTATTTTATTATGACACTGATAAAAAAAATTAAAACAACAACAGGAAATATTTAAACAAATCAGGTCCAGAGGAGTGTGACCTACATGCAACACTTAGATTTATCAGTGTTTCCATGACAATGGATAAATCCCACGTTGTTCACTTAGGACAAATATAAATTTGGCACCTGGCTGGAAACAGCAGCCTCTGCCTGGAGGATGATGCTCCTGATTGATGCTTGAAGAACTTGCTGTAATACTTATCTTATTCTTGTAAACTGTGTCAGGAAAAGACATTTGGTTTTTTACAAATTTTTTTTTTGTATATTTGAAGCATTCTTGACACTCGATGCAATAGAATAAATATTATTCAACACCATAAAGACCACATAGTTTATAATGTTCAAGATCAGAACCTTGCTTCTCTTGAGAAATGTCTTTACAAACTATTTATGATTATTAATACAAAGTCGACATTATTCAAAATGTCTTTATGATAACTTGACATTAACCAAGAAATGATAACTGTTTAAACTTTACCTTTAACAACATAAAGTTACCTAATTTTTAAAGTTCAATCAGTAATACTTTTGTAACAAATTTATATCAGTAATGATTTCTTGGTTAATGTCAAGTTGTCATAACAAAAACATTTTGAATAATGTCAACTTTGCATTAAAAGTGTCATAATTGACCAAATGACACTTTATGACAACAGTCATAAATATTAATGAAGCCTTATTCATGTTTATGACAGGTGTTATGTCATGTTTATGAAAGTGTCCTGTCAGTCTTATTTACCCCTCTTCAAATAAAGTGTTACCCATTAAAATCTACCAATGAGTGAAGTCATCATTTGAACATCTTTTTTTTCCCCCCTCCCATCTCACATTTGATGGCGTTAAACCTCCCAGCTCTGAAATGGATAAAAATAAGACAGACGTGTGCCGGTCATCTGAAAGGTGATCAAGTGTGACCAACACTGGAACCGGCTGAACCTGGCCCAGTTTGTGCTGCTGCAGTGAGGAGGCCTTTAAATAACTCGCTTGGTACACAACAACGAGGCTCTGGGTTTACTGCGTCCCGATGGCACACTTTTACATCGTCATCGTCCCCATCTGGTCTCCAAACTGAACCTCTAACCCATTTACAGTTCTGACAGTAACTTTGTACAGTGGACATCTGCATAGGAAGCAACAATAGTTTTCAAGTTGTTTTAAAATGCTTATGTGTTTTTCTCAAAATTATAAGCTCGTGTTTTTCTTTTAGTGGTATATTTAGAGGAGCAACATCTTGGTTTCCTTCAAACAAGCTGAACTCGGAAAGACAAAAATAAATCAAATTCCAGTTTGTTTTTTATCCATAAAAGAACAACATGCCATAGTTTAGTTCTGTGCGATGGACACGTCATCCGGGCAGAAATGTTTTCTTCTTTGGTGTCTGGTAGGGTCAAACTTTATACATAAAACCTGCAGTAAACAAGAACTTCGAGACTCACCAAAGAGCATTTAGGTTGTTGGCAGAAACTACTTTTTTCTTGTCGTTTTTGCAAGAAAAAGAATAAACTCATGTGTTAATTTGGACATATGGAGAATACAGAATATTGTTTTCAGCTTAAAAGAGAATCAGTACCAACCTAAAAATTCCAGCAGCTCCTTCAGTGATGCTCAAGATTTCTTTAAAGGTTTCCCTGAAGTGTTTTTATTTAAATAAATTTTGGAGAAAAGTGCAGTTTTTGCAAGTTTTATAGTGTCCCTGTCACTTATCAAGTTTATTATTGTTAATTGTAGGCATAGATTGAAGAGACCGGGTGCTGTGGGCAGACTTGTAACCAAGTTGTTGATTTATTTTTAATTTTTTGCAGCTTCTTCCTGAATAGACTTGTCTAATGCATGTTAAAACCCTTCAGTTTTAACATGGGAGTCCATGTTTTAGAACAAAATAACTAATATATTATGAAAAAATATTGAAGTTCAGAAATCAGCTATTTGCAAGTCCAGCAGAAACATTTCCAATATCCAAATGAGTCTAAATGGAAACCAAACCAGTCACTCTGGAAATCTTGTCTCTGTATTCAAATACTGTGTAGTGAAACCAGTTTCATAAGAACATTTCCAGTCATCATGTTTGGGTCATGCTGGCACAGGTTAAAACCTGACGGAACCAGTTGGTCCTTTCATCAGCAGTTCTCATCAGCCGACCATCAACACTTCGCCGAGGAAGAGCATTTCCAAATGCCAAGTATCTACAGTGACACGGTGAGAGGGAGGGGGAGGACCAGAGATGAGCAGTGAGCAATAGTTCACTGGATGTGGGATACGGAGTGGGATATGCAGCAGAACAAGATCAGATGGCAGATATACCAAGAAAGTGAGAGACACTTGGAAAAGGAGAGACTGTCGGCCACCGCTGCTGCGAGGATAAACTGTGAAGAGTCGAATTGTTGATTGGACCAGACAGCAGGCCATAAATTCATTTAATTAGTCCGCTGTTCTATTTTGAGAGTAAAAAATTATGACTTCAGAGCTTGGCTGAAGTATTTCTGTAATTTTTTAAATATTTTTTTTATTTTTTGGTCTGTTTCTGGACCCCTGGACGCCAAGCCGAGCAGGACAGATTGGGATCCTCTCCAGCTCTGGTGGAGAAATAGATCGTTTTAAATCAGGCAGAAACATGAAGATATTAACTGGTTATTTGCTTTGCTTTCTCGGGATGATAGAGTGGTTTTACCCCTAACAGAAGAGAAGAAGAGAAAGAAGCTTGAGCAAAGTCATGCAACAATTTGGCTAGTGAAAAAACAAAAAACCTGGAAGCTTTGGAAAAGAAGGAAAAATAAAGATCTGCTTTTATCAAGAACACATGAACAAAAGGTGAGTTTTTCTTTTATTAACACATCATAGTGAGGATGGATTTATTGTTAGATTATTGCTCATCTCACAGCTCAAATATATTTCTAGTAAGAACAATTCACAGCAGGAAAAGCGCTTGCCGTCTCCTTATCATTAATATAACAGCACAGCAGGCAGAGTGTGATTTGTGACAAAGCAGACGAGCTTTGGCACCAAGGAATTAGAAAATAATATCCCTCCGAATTTCACATTCTGCTTCCTAGCAACTAGATGATCAGGAAACAGCAATTATTGTTTAAAAGCATGCAGAAAAATCAAATCAGCTGTTATAATTCAAAGAGCAGTTTGACACTTATTTGTATTTGTCCCAGTACCGTGAATTTGTCCCTGCCCTACTTTTTTTTATTACATGCACCTGTTAAATGAAGGGTAGAAACAGGGAGTTATCCAAGATCCAAGATGGTGACACTGGCAGGACAGACTACATGACTCCACCAAGAAGCTTTATTAAAACAAATAAAAATACATCTGGTACAAACAAAAAATATTTATTTGATGATTCTTTCATCATTAAACTGAGAAATGTGAGAGAAAGCAAAAAGATGGAAGCATATTTTCTTATCTTTGCTAGAATGACCCAGATATTAGTGTTCATTTTTTGTTATGCAAACCAGTTTCTTTTTCTTTTCTAACAGCTTTTAGAAATTAAATTAGTCTCTCCATTTACAACTCAAACGCACAGTATGTTTAAACCTAAAGGGCAGCTTTTAGTAAACATTTGCATTTTGTTACTAAATGTCATCATTCGAATAGATACTTAGGCATTTCTTCACCAAGGCGAACCCTTAAACTTGCTCCCCCACTGCAGTCTGGGGGCCAGCAGATGTCCAGATATTTTATCTTCTGCCTATTTTAATATGAAGAAAACTTTTAGGATGAAATATTTATCTACATCTAGTCATCTAGACCAGTCTGTTTTACCCAATAAACTATTCTTACTACTCGACCCAGTTTTTTCCAAGCTACAACCACAAACTTCAACCTAATAAACAGAACGCTTTGAGAGAGCAGGTCAGCGCAAAGTAGCCGTGGATTGTCGAGTGGATAAAACAGGAAACAAGATGCCTATTTATTTATTTATTTATTTATTTATTTATTTATATGTTTTACAAATTAAAAAAAAGCTCACTAATTTGTAAATAATTTTTGTCCAATTTATTAAACTCTTGTCGTTAAGTTGCAGACATGAAGACATTAACCCGTAAAGCTATTATTACAAAGAAACTAATGATACACCATATATTGGCATTAACAATATATGAAAGTCTTTGGCTGATGAAAGTCTTTTTTTAACAAAACAATGTCTGCCTAATAAGTGAAGCTGGGCTGATATTAACAACCAATATTGATCTCCATCCTGTTGCCATTTGTGTTTCAGGAGCTGGACAGTTCGGCTATGTGGTATTTCATGTAGTCATGTAACTATAGTGATGCAGTGAAGGATTATGGGATGTTTAACTGAAGCAGAGAAGCAATGCAAACATTGTGGTCGCGTTCACACTGTGTCGAAAGTGTAGGGAAATATGTATAGTATTGGTAAACGGTATTATCAATACCAGATATTGGAAATCGATATTGGCCCAAATTTTGACATTGGTGCAACCATAAAAACAACATTCAAAATACACCTACTACTAACAGTAAAATAAGAATTTAATGGGAGGGGAAAAAACAGAAAATTCAGTCAAATAAAATTACTAAAAAAATAAATAGAGTAGTGAAAGAAGTGTCCACTTAATAGCTTTTTTTTACATTAAATGTAAAAGGTCTAGTGTTAATTGTTTTATCATTGGGAAACTATTTCAAAATGAGAGAAATGATTGTCCAAATTATGTTAGCATCTTACTGAATTATATCTTACAGATTAAATTTTTTTGGATTTTACAAGGAAGCCACTTTGTTGGCTTGCTATGTAAAATTATAACTGCTTCTTTGTATAAGGACATAAGAAGCTTTACAATCATGGCCAAAAGTTATGAGAATGACACAAATATTATATTTTCACATGATCTGCTGCACTCTGGTCAGATGTTTTCATCACATACAGAAATACAATTGCAATCATATTATGAGTAACAAAAGCAGTTAATGCAGCAAGTCAATATTTGCAGTGTTGACCCCTCTTCTTCAGGACCTCTGCAATTCTCCCCGTCATGCTCTCATTCAACTTCTGGACCAAATCCTGACTGATAGCTGTCCATTCTTGCACAATCAACGCTTGCATTTTGTCAGAATTCCTAGGGTCTTTTTTTGACCACCCGTCTCTTGATGATTGACCACAAGTTTTCAATGGAATTAAGATCTGGGGAGTTTCCAGGCCATAGACCCAAAATTTCTGTTTTGTTCCCTGAGCCAGTTAGTTATCACCTTTGCTTTATGGCAAGGTGCTCCATCATGCTGGAAAAGGCATTGTTCATCACCAATCTGCTCTTGGATGGTTGGGAGAAGTTGGTCTCGGAGGACATTCTGGTACCATTCTTTATTCATGGCTGTGTTTTTAGGCAAGACTGTGAGAGAGTTGACTCCCTTGGCTGAGAAGCAACCCCACACATGAATGGTTTCAGGATGCTTTACAGTTAGCATGAGACAAGACTGGAGGTAGCGCTCACCTCGTCTTCTCCGAACAAGCTGTTTTTAAGATGTCCCAAACAATCGGAAAGGGGATTCATCAGAGAAAATGACTTTACCCCAGTACTCAGCAGTCCACTCCCTGTACCTTTTGCAGAATATCAGTCTGTCCCTGATGTTTTTCCTGGAGAGAAGTGGCTTTTTTGCTGCCCTCCTTGAGACCAGGCCTTGCTTCAAGAGTCTCCACCTTACAGTGCGTGCAGATGCACTCACACCTGCCTGCTGCCATTCCTGAGCAAGCTCTGCACTGCTGGTAGCCTGATCCCGCAGCTGAAACACTTTTAAGAGACGGTCCTGGCGCTTGCTGGTCTTTCTTCTGTGCCCTGGAGCCTTTTTGCCAACATTGGAACCTCTCCTTGAAGTTCATGATGATGCGATAGATTGTTGACTGTGGTGTAATCTTTCTAGCTGCGATACTCTTGCCTGTTAGGGCATTTTTGTGCAGTGCAATGATGACTGCACTTGTTTCCTTAGAGATAACCATGGTTCACAGAAGAGAAACAATGATGCCAAGCACCAGCCTCTTTTTAAAGTGTCCACTGGTGTCATTCTTACTTAATCATGACAGATTGATCACCAGCCCTGTCCTCATCAACACCCACACCTGTGTTAATGGAGCAATCACTGAAAGAATGTTAGCTGGTCCTTTTAAGGAAGGGCTGCAATGAAGTTGAAATGTGTTTTGGGGGATAAAGTTCATTTTCTAGGCAAATATTGACCTTGCAATTAATTTCTGTTAAGCTGATCACTCTTTATAACATTCTGGAGTATATGCAAATTGCCATTATAAAAACTGAAGCAGTAGAATTAGTAAAAATTTACATTTGAATCATTCTCAAAACTTGTGGCCATTACTGTACAACTTGCATAAGTTGATCCCAGACAGGTTATGCAATAAAAAACGGGAAAATTTAAATAGGTGAATATATTTACACAGCACGTATAGAAAACAAATCTTATCTGAAAAAAGAAGTTATGATGAGGCTGTTTTTTTCTCCCTCAAAACTATTTTAGACGTTTTTCACATATAAGCTCGATTTTACACTTGAGATTCCAAAATAACATCCAGATGTTTGTAATACCTTTTGGATTTCCTAGTGATCAGTTATTAAATAAAAATACTGACTTTTATTTTAAACTTTGAAACTCAAAGTGGATTATTTAGTTCATCGTCAACAAAAGCTTGACAATGTTCCTCCTGAAAAAGAACTGATTCTAAATTTAGTTCAGAGTGCTTAAAATTAAAACATTTGTGTTTTAAAAAGTATTCACTTGTTTGGATATTTCACTCATTAAGTCCTACCACCAATTCGCTATTGAACTGAGGTTTGGGTTTTGACTAGGTATAAACCTAGGTCACTCCAGAATAATCACCTTGTTATCTTCAAACAATTTCTTTAGCTGGAAGCTTCAGGTTGTTGTCTTGCACATCGCATTGATGGTTTCTTGAGCACAGATGGGGAAACTGGTCAGAGTTGAAGAAACGCAGTGGGAAGGGCTTTACTTTAGGAAAGCTTGTTATAGACTACAAAAGAGATGTAATATGAAAACAGGATAGAGAAGGGAGACGAATACTTTCAGCTCAATACAGAGTGTATGAATAAAATAAAAGTCTGATGAGATTAGAAACCCCCACTGGAAAGTAATAATCAGCCAGACACTATAAATTCAGTTTCTTAAACAGTTTTAAGCAAAAGGTTAAACACACCAGTCTTTAATCACACTACAGCACAGGCTAACATGGATCCAGAGCCTTTGGGTTATTTCTCACAAGGTGAAATAACCTAGTTTAGAACATATGAAAAATTACAAGGTGTCTATATAGGAGTCTGCAAAAGTAGCATTATTTTAATTTCAAAATGGATAATCTGGCAGTTTTTTTTCATCTCAATTACTACTTACAGAATCAATAGTAATTAGATACCTGAAACTTTAAAGGTAAGTCAAGTTAATCATTGTCTAAATCACATAGATGGTACTGCAATCTTTTAAACCACTTTAAAAAAAAAAACTAAATACGGTGATCACTTTGAGGGTTGCCATTGAACCACTTGTGTCTGAGCTGACCTCTGTTTCAATACCCAGTTTTCTGCCCCATCTTTTTTTAGCCCCTATTACGTTCCACTTCAGCCTCGCGAGGGAATCACACAGCCTCATCCAGAGCCTCTAATAGTTGTGCCAGCTGGAGGAAAAACAAGATACGTCACATAAAGTGGCAGGGCATTGAATTAGCTGGCTATTTCTGTACCTTGATGAGCTTTGAAATGTTTATAGTATGAACCAGAGTATTTCCGATCATGCAAGAGGATAAACGAGAAAGTCAGACACGGATCAATGCCTCGATTGTTGTCGAAAGGACGCTTTGGGTGGCGAAGGGAAAAAGTAAAAAGTTTGAAACTGAAAAATGTCTGTCACAGTTATTCAGTAAATTAAGACTGAACACTGAATTCGAAACATTTGGACTAAAAGGACAACTGGTTAAATGTTTTTCATCACACTCTTAGTTTCTGTCTTGTTTTTCTGCTCCATCTTTGTACTTGCTGATAACATCCTGCCTGTTCTCTCCTTCCCAGAAGTTGACGACTGATACCAAGTTGCCACCAAACAGAGCTGTGCACCTCTGTGAGAGGGCTCAGCTGTGCCTGAGCCAGGCTTGTTGCGTGAAGCCCCCCTGGCTGCGTTTTGCTGCGGCATGAGCGTAGGAAGGGCCCACCACCACCGCAGCTTTCTGTCCTGTGAAGAAGAAGGATTCAGACTCAGCACCATGCCAGCCGTGGGAAGCTTTGGCAATGGAAAGATCCACACCAGACGCAAAGGCCACAGCCGGTTTGTCAACAAGACTGGCCAGTGCAACATCCACTTCTCGAACATGGACGAGAAGTCCCAGAGGTATATGTCGGACATTTTCACCACTTGCGTGGACATCCGCTGGCGGTACATGTTCCTGCTGTTCAGCCTGGTGTTTGTGGTGTCCTGGCTGACGTTCGGCTTGGCCTTCTGGGTCATCGGCCTCCTGCACGGCGACATGGAGAAGAACAGGGGGGATTTTGTTCCCTGCGTCACGCAGGTAAACACCTTCGTGACAGCCTTCTTGTTCTCCATCGAGACCCAGACGACGATCGGTTATGGAGCTCGCTGTGTGACGGAGGAATGCCCAGCGGCTGTCTTCATGGTGGTCTTTCAATCCATCATGGGCTGCATCATTGACGCTTTCATGATTGGCGCCATCATGGCCAAGATGGCGCGGCCAAAGAAGCGTGCCGAGACTCTGCTGTTCAGCCACAACGCGGTGGTCGCCATGCGGGACGGGAAGCTGTGCCTCATGTTCAGGGTGGCCAACCTGAGGAAGAGCCACATTGTGGAGGCTCATGTCCGGGCTCAGATGGTGAAGCCTCGCTACACCGAAGAGGGCGAGTACATCCCCATGGATCAAATCGACATGAACGTTGGCTACGACAAAGGCACCGACCGCCTGTTTTTGGTCGCTCCCCTCACCGTCATCCATGAGATCGACGAAGAGAGTCCCCTGTTTGGCCTCAGCAAGCAAGACCTGGAAATGTCCGACTTCGAGATTGTGATCATCCTGGAAGGACTGGTGGAGGCAACGGCCATGACGACGCAGGCGCGAACCTCCTACCTACCGTCTGAGGTCCTGTGGGGCCACCGCTTCGAGCCCGTCATCTTTGAGGAGAGGAGCCAGTACCGGATCGATTACGCCTACTTTCACAAAACCTTTGAGGTGCCGTCCACACCCAGGTGCAGCGCCAAAGACATGGAGGAGAGGAAATTCCCGACGTCCGGCGCCAACTCCTTCTGCTACGAGAATGAGCTGGCCTTCATCAGCAGGGATGAGGATGGGGATGGAGACGCCGAGACGGAAAAAGACAAAAGTTGTCCGTCGGAGCTGACCGCAGCTGACCGCAATCAGCCGTCTTCTCGAAGAGAATCCGCACTTTAACCTTTGTCTGCTGACAGAAGGTCTGACATGGCTGAAGTGTGAATGACGTCCTGCAGACAGTGGGACTTCGTAATGGTTTGAAGACCAGTGGTACGCCATGCCTGCCACGCAAGGGATAAATTCAAAAAGTCACAGGATGCACGACTTTTTCTTCCTTCTGAGATGGTTCATGAGCTTTATTAGATGCAATTGGAAACTGTCCTATTGACGAGGATCTTAAATCTGAAGTGCATGAAAATCAACATGGTTTTTTATATATATACATACATGTATTTTGAGAAAAACTTCACAGCTTCAACTGGACTACACGCAGCTGCAAAATGATATGACTTTGCAGTGAAGCTGAATATTTACTAAGCCAAATTTGTAGACTATTTAAACAGATTTTTAGCTCAGCATCATACGGTAACAACTGCAAGGCTCAAAATAATGCCAGTAACTCACCTTGACAAAAGGGACGAAAATGTAAATGACAAATTAACTAGGAAAACTCCTTGCTATAAGTTAATACAGATCTTAAAATCACCTGCAGTCACAAACACGCACTACCTTGAGCTTTTCCACATTGTGTCACCAAATCTCAAACTAAGTCCAGACCTATTTCTAAATAACAATAACTTCTTTCAGCCTCTTCTTTGTGTTGTTTTATCACAAAATCCCAGTTAAGCACATTGAAATTTGTGGTGTATCATGATAAAATGTGTACTTACTAAAAGAGTAACTGCTCAGAGCCAAAATGCAACAAATACCAAATTGCTAAAAATAAAAGATAATGTTTTCTTTTTTCTTTTTTTTAAAATGTTGTTTAGTTAGTATTATGGAGTTGTAGCATCTTATAGTTTTTTTTATATTAATCAGGACATGTCATCCAACCAAATGGCGGCAGGGGCCCCTGAACTAGTCCAGCAAAGTGAAAGACTGTGCCTATAACGCTGACCTCTAACATAGATGCTTCCAGTTTCAGAAGAATTACACAAGGGGCTCTTCTGCCAAGGAATCACAGCACAGTTTGCTGCTGCAGACAGTTTCACAGTATGGGAGTCAGGGAAATATAGAAGAAGTTTTTTGTTTGTTTGTTTTACCTCTCTTCATCTATGATTATAGAGGCGAGGTGGAATCTTGTTCAGCTAATGCCCAAAATGAAAAAATAAAAATAAAACAAGGAGAAATATTATGAAACACAAAATGATAAATTATAGGAATAAGAAAAAAAAAATCAAAGATGCACATTTTTAATAAAACATCCTCATCCTTGAATATTTTCCAACAAAAAGCACGGCTCACTTTTTGGTAGAAACGTGTGCTGTCGTTAAATTGACTTGACTGAGTCATCATTTCAGAGGAGATTTTATGCTGTTTTGTTCTTTAAAATGTGCAACATTGCAAGATTTGATCAGTTATCATCACAATCTGTTCACACTGGAAACAAACCATGCAAAAAAAGAAGAAAAACAAAATCTGAAACCTTTGATTTGTTGTTAATGTGAATAGAGGTGGGGAAAGATCAACTATGTGTTTCGTACTTCCTGTAAGTAAGACTTCTGATTTGAAATGACCTGCTGATGTAACTCCAGATCGTTTGTTAAATTACATATAGCCCCTCCACAGACACCTCATAATAAATAAACCTCATAATAGACTCATAAAGTACTGTTAAATGACACTTTAAACGGTTCATCTTCACTGTTTGTATTTCTTATGGATGCCTGTAGTTAGGACTCCTGATTCTCTCCTGAGATAAATGACTTTCTCCTCACCATTAGTCAAACCCTATGCTCTATGTGGGTTAGCTTTGTGCACCTGATGCCCATTTCAGTAGATTTGTTTGTTTTTTTTCAATACATATGTTTCGCTGACTTGTGCAGAACCGGCTGTCTCTGGAAACCAAAGAGTGGTTCCTCTGCACCGAGGTCAGATCTTCCTGAAGAAACACAAAAGTTTAAATCTGTACAGCTGTCTGGAAAACATTTTGTAAATAGTTTGTTTATTATTCCCCCCACCCCCCACCACCACTTTTTTTCTGATTTAAAAGTGAAGAAAAGAAAAATAAAGGAAAAAAACCCATAATTTCTCCATATATTTTTTCTGATAAGATTGAAATAATGTTCAAAGACGATTTATTTGTTCTCGATGTCTTCCACTGAATGTATCTGAATTATTCAGATTTTTGCCTTGTTTCGTTTTACTTTGTTGTGTGAAACAACAACTACAACCTGGAAATGCACAGAGTACAAATAAAATCTCCAGATTATTATAGTAAAACACCACAAAGCCGACCTCTCTGTCTTTTCTTCCTTTCAGCCAGACACCACAGTGACAACAAGCACCTGCTTTGTGTTGAGTTTTAACTAAGATCAGCCGGTGGGGAGGCGTGAACAAGGTGCTTGGAAAAACAGGAGCGGGTTATAAATTACGGTGGTGATTTGCTGAACCCTCTCTGGCTGGTGGGAGGTCAAAGGTCTCCGCTTTCACTCTTATGTAAGCCAGCAGGCACGCCTTTCCATGTACATGGAGAAGACTTGGCTGTTCTTCATTCACGTTGAGCTCAGAGAAAACATCACAGACACAGAAACGCACAGCAATCTAAGTTCTTTGCACGTCCAGGCTGAAATTTCTGCCTCTCTGTCCTTCTTGGCTAAATAGCTCAAGTCTGTATTTTAAACATGTTTCTATAGGGGGCATTTTTCACTGTCCAATTAGAATCTCATGAAAATGGAAACTGATTGATAAAATATAAAATGTGTTTATCCATTGCTAACCACATTTTACCCTCTTTCATTCTAATTTCGCATACAGTAGGAACACAAACATCCTGCAAAGTTAACACAATAGCAAACTTTGACTCATTGTTTTTGACAAGTTTTTAATCTTTATTTTTTTTTAATGTATTGTCATTTTCAGATCCATTTTCTTTGATGATTTTGTGCATTTTATTAAAACTATTGCTAAGCAGCTAAAAGAAAATCACAGTGAAATTATTTTTGCTTTTTTTATATAGAATAGAAATCTGTAGCTCTTCCAGTTACAAAATGGCCTCTTGGCCGCATCAGTTTCGGTGGACAGACGTGATTTGTGTGCAGTTGTTACCCGACTTCTGGAAGCAGCTGGCTGCCCTGGGTTTTATTTAGTGGCAGCTGAGAAAAAGGGGGGTGGCATACAGATAACATGAACGTGGGCAGAGGTCGTAACATGACAAAAAATGTGTTGAGGTTCTGGAGGCATGAGATAGATTTTCCAGACGGCAACAGACTTCTTTTCTGCCCTTCCAGGAAGGAAATACTAGAAACACATTGACGTCGGATCGGTTTTACTAATTGACCTGACATATGTGACGCCAAAGAGGCATCGAGCTGCTAGATAAAGGTAGATAAACATCTACCTTTTTCTTGGTAGATTAAATGAGAACATTACTCGTCACTTCCGTGGAGCTGCATCCTCCGAGATGAGCCGCGTGATGGAGGAGATGCCTCCCACCCACTCGGCGTGTGTCGGAGGACGAGAGGTCATGCGGGGTCGGTCTTTGAGCGCGCAGAGTGGGCTGCTGAAAGCCGCACTCAGCCCTAATTGTGGCAGCTATCTGTGCTTCCCTTCAGCCGACAGAGAGGTGGATGGCAGGAGGACACGACGCTCCGCTCACAGCTGCAGAAGTCCTGACGCTTCGGCACAACGTCGTTTATTTGCTGCTAATGAGCAGCCGTCAAATTAGTGATTACTGTCAGAATTTAATGAGTCTTAATGAGTTAATGGTCTCAGAGGGGGAAGAAAAGTATGCTGACAAAATTAGTTCCTTTTTGAGTGATTTACTGTTCTGCACAGGGGTTTTAAACCACCTTCAAGAGTTTTTCTCTTTATCTTAAAATGTTCTGCAGGTCTCTAGGTGAGCCGCAGACCATTACAGGTTCGGCTGCTTGTTCGCATGGTTGTGTTCTGTTCCTTAGCTTTGGTACTTTGGTCAGGTTCTTCCCAGACGGTGAATTTGAGTCTGCCTTTTCCACTCTAAACCCAGCTTTGATATGTGTTTGTCATCATGTTGGAACACCCTGATGCTGCGTCCAAGTTTCTGCCACCTACTTGATGATTTGCAGGAAAAATAAGGAACTTGGAAGAAGCTCTCCTTCATTATTCTATTGACTTTGAGGTTTTTGTTGGTAGGGAAAAAAACACACAGCATGATGCTACCATAATCAAGCATGTAGTTTGAACTCCTCGTTTTGCCCCTACCCAACATATTTCTTATCATTGTGGTCAAGCAGCTCAATTCTTGTCTTGTTTGACCATGAAATATCTATGAAAAAAGGTTTGTCCTTGTTACTACTCAACCCTGAAAATAAAAGTGAAAACCAAAGTTGTTTCAGCCCACAGGTCCCGTCCAAGTCTAAATGAAAACATTTAAATTATCACTTGGTTATCCCAACTGATTCATCCCAGCCCCCTTCCAAACACATTTGGGTAGATCTCTTTATGTGGCTGTTCAACTTTTTCTCAGCCACATTTCAATGTTTTTAAGGTGGAAGCAATTTCATCTTTTCTATATGCATTCTTGGCAAAAAAAAAAAACAAAAAAAGTTTCTTTATCTGTTGAAAGAATTGCTCCTTTCTTATTCAGCGCTGATTTTAAACTCCTTTCACTGCTGCTCCAGCATCTTCTACTTTAAGCTACAAGCCTGGATGTTTGTTTTTTACCATCATGACCTTTTCTTTTCATGTGACGGCATCAATTTGTGTCAAACAGATGAAACTTTAATAAAAAAACAAATTGGATGATGTATCAGAACAATGGTCACAAAAAGACATGGGAACTAATTTGGACCTATAACTTTTATTTTATTAATCTGTATCTGTGACATGAAATCAATCGATTGTACTTAGCTCTACTTGTTCTACTAAGAAATAGATCCACACGTCCAACCAGAATTATGCTAGGAGCTTTTTGATGGTTGTAGATAGCAGAACCTTCATGCATACTTTTGACAATCTTCCTACTAATCCACGAAACAATTTAAGTTGCACACCCAATTCTAGGTTGTTGTTTTTTTAAACTTTTTAATAAGAATGGTTCAATTAAGTTATTAAAAGCACAATTTTTTTTCTAACTCTAATAAACATCTGCAAGTATTTAGTACAAAACATGTTTTGGTGCTATTTTTTTAAATCTGGCTTCTTAAATAAAGCAACTCATTGACACTCATGTAAGATAACTTATCCACTTTACTCTTGGAAATATTTTGTCTATCGACTGCAACAAGATATTGAAGCTGTTCTTGGCTCAAGGAGTCGAGATATAAACAAGACATGTCACGCCAAGGAAACCCATTCTTAGCATTTTCTTGATATTTCATTGCAGATAATTTTTCCAACAACCACTGGCATCAAAAGCTTTGGATGGCATTGTGTTATTCTTCTTGAGGGCGTGAGCAGCTTGAAGGTTAAAGACGACGAACTTTAATGGAAGAAAAATCCACCCTGGGTGGGGAAAAGCTGACAAAGGAAACCGGCAATAGGGCTGATGTGAACGGGATAAAGTGTTATCTAACTGCTTCCAAATGACTTCATATGAACTCGTGTTACTTTTTGGTCCTATTTCCAAGCATCTCTTGGACATAGAGAAAAGTTTAAGTTGCATCTGGAAATCATTTCACCAGTTTTAATCGATTAAGAAAATTTTAAAAAGTACCTTTCCTTATGCTTGTCAAATACACAGTTGCGAATGTACCAAATTAAACTTGAATCATTCCCAACTTAATAATAAGCAGCTCTTTTTTAGTTTACAGTATAAAAAGCCATCAGAGGTTAGAAAAAGGGGCCCAGCTGTCAGTTACTGGTTACTATGGTAACAAACCACTGCCCAGCTCAGCATAACAGAACTTAAAGACCTGAGTGAAGTCGCCCCCCACCTTCTTCAAATCAGACAAAATCGGTGTCAAACGTTTGTGCTACGCTTGTGCTGGTTTGTGCAGCACAAATTTTTGTTTGTGCTACTTTGGCTTTGAAGATATTAATGAAAGTGTAAAGGTCAAAAGGTCAACCAACCCCCCAAACTTTTATGAAATCCAACTCTCTTAAAATCTTTAAAATGATAGTGGTACAAACGAAACATTTTGCTGCACAAACAAGCACAAGCGTAGCCGGGTTGATTGACACCCATTTTGTCTGATTTGAAGAAGGTGGGGGGTTGGTTGAACTTGGATGACCTCTAGAAACATTTTTTTAATATCTTTAAAATGATAGCGGCACAAACGAAAAATTTTGCTGCACAAACCAGCACAAGCGTAGCACAAACATTTGACACCAATTTTGTCTGATTTGAAGAAGGTGGGGGGGGGAGGGGCAACTTCACTCAGGTAACTTAAAGCACCAATACATTTCTGGAGAAGCAACTTCCCGACCAAACAAAACAAACTCAAAGAACGAACAAAACAAATGTTGTCAAACTTCACTGGCAAAATCAACATCTCTAACAGGAGCAGTTGTTAAAACTAACAAGTGGGGAAAATCTCGCTGCAGCAGTTGCTTGAATCGGATTTGCTGCTGCAACTGTTGGTGAAACATAGAGACATCTCACTGTCTGATGCCCTGAGTTATTTAGCTCCTGGAAACATGGGTCCTCCAGCTGAGCACATCACTCAGCGGTGCTCTTTGCTCCTGGCCCTTGACTGCTGCAGACGTTCGGGATTTGATTACAGCGGGAGGCTGATTGGATTACAGGAGACTCTGACTCGAATACCGACAGCAAACACGGCAACTCAAGAAAGTCTGACGAGCAGCGGGAACATCGACCGTTGCTCGTCAGACGGTGTATTTTACAGAGTGTGTTAAAATGTTGAGGCACAAGGAAAATAATATGTTTGGGTTTTTTAAAGAAAAAACTGTAAAGTGTGGTGGGTGTTTTTTTTTTACCTATACGCAAGGGCGTAGGAACAAGTCTGTCATTGGGGGGGACGCATCGGAAACCTGACATATCAGTAAATAGCAAAGTAGAAAACATCTCATAAAATAGGACTCGGCAGTTTTAAACTCAATACAGCAGTTTGACCAACAAAAATAAAATCTAAAATCAAAGTTTTTTTCTTCTTGAACAACTCTCTACATCAGTGCAACAGTTTGATCTACAAAATAAATAAAAATGATTCTTTTCATGTCTAACAGACCCTTAGCTCCTCACTGTTAACTTGGTCTCACTTTCCAGCCCTGCATTCAGTAACTTTCCAAAGAAGAGCCATGAAAAACACTGAAGCAAAAAGCCTAAATGTTTTTTTTTCTCCTGTCATTTTCGGCCATAAACATTTAACTGAAATATCTACGGATATGTGTTTCAGTCTCTGCCTCCCTCTGACTCTCTGCAGCCTGAAG
>CAEGAF010033771.1:0-15380 GCA_903067075.1 Micropoecilia bifurca | reverse complement strand
GGGGGCGCGCTCGACAGCTCGCCACACTCTCGCTCGTGATATATATAGATATATATATATATATATATATATATATATATATATATATATATATATATATATTTAGACTATGCATTTTTATATACTCATATTTTTTTTAAACAGCTGGAAGGGGGCTGTGCTGTGGTGGCGCATGGGTTAAGCGCCACCCACATATGGAAGCCATATAGTCCTTGACGCGGCTGTCGCAGGCTCGATTCCCAGCCTGGCGACCCTCGCCGCACCCCCCACCCCCCCACGCCAACCAACCACCAAATAAAGGCCACCAGAGCCAATAAAACCTTTAAAAAAAGAAAACAGCTGGAAGCATCAGGTTTCCTCTGAGCCTCATTTGTTCTCATGTCTTCGTCTTCTGCTTTAGAGTGTAACAACAGGGAAATCTAGACAGAAAAGATGAGAAATGGTTGAAATAGCCACACAATGTTATTGATTAATGGAAATTATTTTGAGGACTTTTCTTTGTTTTTGTGAATTTTATCAATTTTAAAACCTTAACTCTGTTTATGGTAAATATAAGTCTAAAATGCTTGAAGGCAGTAAATGTAGCAAAATCAGGAAAATAGCCCAAATGTTGTATGTCAAGCTCAAATGTTAGGAGACACAAGGAAGAGCAGAGCAGATGTGCTCACAGTGCTGCCTGGCTGCAAGAAGCGTCTCCATCCAGGAATAAGCACTGGAGTAGAAACAGGGTGGGTCTTGTTTGTGGTGTGATTTCTAATGGCAACATAGCACAGAAATACAAAGTTCTAAATTCTCTTTGCTCAGTCTATATTCATCCAGAACCTCTGAGCAGTTTATGAAAATAAAATCAGAGCTGTACAATTTAGAGGAAGTTCTACCATGACAATCAAAAAACATACAACTGTTACCAAAGCTGAAAGTTCTAATAAAATGATTTTACCACATATCCTTTGCTAATGATACATTTTTTGATGTTGAACTTTATGTTTTAATGAATGCAGGGTCCAACGGAGGAAAAGTCAACCCAGTGGAAAGATCTAGAAGCTGCTTTGGCAGACAGAACAACTTCTGCAAATGTTGCCAAAACTGCTCTTGTCAAAGCCAAGTAAGACATGTCCACACATTCAGAGCCTGCTGCGATGAATTCAACTGGTCTTTACATACAGCATTTTGTTTATATGTTATGTGCTACTTGGTAAACGAAAATATCTTGAAAATAATGTTTTTGCTGTCTTGGAGGCATGTTTATTTTGTCTTGAGTTCAGACAGTTGAGGTAAATCTTCACATTGATTTCTTTCCACTATTGCAGTGAAGCTCTGGACAGTCTAAAATCAGTGATTGACAAATCCAGAGGTTTGAAGATTGCAGCTGCACGGCCGCTGATCTTAGCAGCAGAAGAGAATCTCCATAAAATGGTGGTTGACTTGGACAAAGTAGTCTCCAAGGTAAGACCTGGTTATAAGAGTTGCTGTGATAAGGTTTTTTCTGCCGATTCCGATAATGATCACGATTGACTGTTTATTTTTCACTTTAGGTATAAATGCTACTATGTGATCTGGCAAAATAGAACAAAAGACTTGTTTAATTTAGAAAAAAGTATGCAAAATTCTTTCAGGCACAATTCAGCAGGTATTCAGTCAAAAAGACAAATGTAAAACCTGTAATCAGTACAATATTTAACAAGCTTAATTATACATCATTTAGCTGTTGAGCTTAATTATACATCATTTACCTGTTGAGCTTAATTATACAGCTCAACAGCTTAATTGAGCTTTATAAAGTGAAATAAATCTCACAACACTGCATATATCAAATAATGTCAAGCAAAATATAAAACATTAATTCAAAGTCAAATGCAGGTTGCGTCAAAATAAACAATCCTAAATTGCTAAACCGAAACTGCCTGAGAGCCGTTTTGGCTAGTTGTTTTCTGCTGGCTCTGGGTTTTTTGTTTTTGATTGAGCAGCGTAATACTCCAGAATACAGGAAGAGGGCAGATGAGCCTGATTTCCCCCCCCAACCCCCCTCACACACAGCTTATCTGTGTCATGTTGGGACAACAAAAGTTTTCTTACATATGTAAAAACATCTTTTTAAAAAAAATGCGTACTGCATCTTTACAGAGACACTGGATGTGAAAGTCCACTTTCTGGTGGAGCACGAACTGTGACACATCTGTGAAATGTTAAGTCACAGAACGTAGCGGTGGTTCAACAGCAAAAGCAATAACCAGCATGTTGCACCTCCAGCCCCATGGCTTAAGTCAAGAGTTTCCCAAAATGTGGGGCGGGCCCCCTAGGGGGAGCGCCATGCCATTGTAGGGGGGGCGCGTGAAGCCGCCTGGATCAAAACAAAACAAAACATGAACGCTGTATGCGCTCGATTTTTTATCTTTGAATGGCCAACTCTGTTATTTCTATGTCAATTTGATACAGTAGGGGCTTCTACACTTCCCATATCCATGTCCTCTGTCACTTTTATCAGCAGTTAAAACTGTTTAATCTGCTGTTAACATGTGGTAACCTGTTTTTCCGAGCCGACTTTAAATGCAACATGAGCGCTACGACACTGACTGTGGGTTTACATCTGTGTGGCAGTGAAGGAGACCAGCTGCTGCTGTGCACAGCTACAGGTGGTTTAGAATCATGGCAGCAAACCAGCAAAACGCAAAGAACTTTTCACAGTTTTTTCCCCCAAACTAACCGACTGAGTTGAGTGAAGCTGTTGGATGCAGGTAAAGTAGCTAAAAGATGACTAGCTAGCTAATGTCAATACAGCACCTTAAACTTAACAAGTAGCCAGTAGGCTATCGATGTTGTTGTCTATGTTCAGCTACGTACTTTCATTTTACCCCCAACAAAGTCGTTCCACCCCCCTCCCCCCGTTCTGAGTCACCCCTTCCTTCTCTAACACACGTCGTTCAACCAGACAGCTATTTGTGATCCATGGGGGCACAGAGAATGTTTGTACACCACTGGAGGGCGCAGGAGAAAAAGTTTGGGAACCACTGGCTTAAGTTATTTTTCAGGTTATATGCTTAGCTTTCTGACTGCCGTACTCATCCAGGTGTGCACTGCTTTATCTGCTGCCTGACTGCTCCAGATGTCTTTTTTACCTTCAGTCAGCCTCAAAAACTCACCGTACTTCTTCAAGTGCTTGTTTTTTTTAAATGTCATATTAAATTAAAGCTTTGTGTTGATGCATTTTGACATGCGTCATCTCTGAGGTATTTTTCCCTCAAAAGTGGCAAACTTACCCATTCACTCTCACAGTATGTCTTGTGGAGCGTTAAAGTTCCACAATACATTACTTATGTTTGACTGACTGCCTGCGCAGTGTGAAGAAAAGGGGAACAAATTATTAGCTTCCTACCTTCAGACTGATTTGTTTTAAAATGCACAACTATGTCAGTTCGCTGATAAATTTCTGACAAATTCTGTCTGTTCCAGTCAGATGTAATCTGGGAGGAGCAAGAGATGCTGTTCACACACTGCTAGCTTTTCTCAGGACATGGAACAGTTTCAGGGATGGAGCTTTCTCATGTTGGGAGAACTTGGTGACAACAAACCGTTTTCTTGTCTTGATTTTCCCGTCTAACTATGATAACTTTGGAGCTGATCATTGGCTAACTTTATTGTTTTGTTCCACATATTCCTGGATTTGGTTTTCAATTTTAAATGTTTAAAATCATTTTAACTGGGCACTATATTATATTTTCCTCTTCTCTATATGCTTACATGTTCTAATAATGTAAATCAGTGACAGTGTGCAGTACTTTAGGTTTTGTTTATATGTACATTGACTTCCTGAGATCTGCTCATGGTTCCACATCCAGAACACCCTTTAACTCTCACCCTGTCTCCTGGGTTGTAGGTCCAATCAGCAGAGTCGGAAGCAAAGATTGTGGCCCAGTACACTGAACTGGTTAATGAAGCCAAGCAGCAGTTTCAGAGGGAAGTGAGTAGCCTAACTCCAGAGATCCAGGCCAACTGGAAAGGCCTTAGTAAGTACACACATTATACACATCAACCATTATTGTTCATGCAGGCTCCAGCAGGAGAGTTTAAATGTTTAGTGAATCCTAAGGTAATTCCAGTTGTGTGTGTGTGTGTGTGTGTGTGTGTGTGTGTGTGTGTGTGTGTGTGTGTGTGTGTGTGTGTGTGTGTGTGTGTGTAGCTGGTAAACTGTCAACAGATGACCTGAACGCTTTGATTGCCCACGCACATCGGCGCATTGACCAGCTGAATCGAGAACTGGCTGAGCAGCGAGTCCGAGGGCAGATCCACATGGAAGCAGCGCTGGAGCAGCAGAGAGCCGAGGACCAGAAAGCTCTGGACAAAGCTGTTGGCACAGCAACGCAGCACGTTAAAGAGGAAGCCCGACTGGAGCAGGAGAGGAAGGTGCAGTGGGTTGATGCCTGAGGGAGGCGGCAGGCATCCTGCAGATCTGTGCTGATGTGAGGCGTGTTGTGCTTGCAGCTGGCTGACCTGAGAGAAGTGATCGAGGCAGAGATGAGAACTCAGCTGCGGCGGCAGGCGGCTGCTCACACCGACCACGTCCGAGATGTCCTCAAAGTCCAGGAGCAGGAGCTGAGAGCTGAAGCCGAGCAGGTCTCTACCACACACAACAAATACACACTATGTGCACTTATTGTAGATGGACTAGTCCAGGAGTCCCCAAAGTCGGTCCTGGAGGCCCGGCATCCTGCACGTTTTAGTTCTCTCCCTGGTGGTAGTAACAAGCTGTTCAGCTTTTCAATGTTCCTCTTAGGCCTTCTAATGAGCCATGATTTGATCCAGGTGCGCTAAACCAGGGAGAGAGGAACTTCTGGGAACACCATCATGGCTGCAGCTTAAGAGGCAAGCTCCTCGACCCAGATATTCGTAAGCCCGATTAATTGGATAATTTTTTAACGAAAAGTCCGAAAGATAATATTTAAAAAGGGGCATTTACTATGGATAGAGGGTATTACGGCAGAAAGTCTCAAAAACCCGAGTTAGATGACAGAGAGGTTGACGGTAACAAAACGTTAGCTTTGAAGCTAGCTGGCTCAGCTAAAGAAGCAACAAAGGACCCAGAGCTGAACGTAAAGACTCAAACTACAAAGGTCTGTTCCAACTTAAACATGGCAAATTTGAAAACGATTCTCCAGGAACTGCGAGACTTCCATAAGGAGAACTCTGACGCTCTAAAAGTTATTAAAGAGGAGATTAAAGTAGCTAACAGCCGTATTGATAAAGCAGAGAACCGGATAGAAGAAGCGGAGAAGCGTTTGCAGCACATTGAGGAAGCTACAATGGAGCTCCTGGAGCTACAGAAACGGTTTGAAACACGGCTTGTGGATCAGGAGGGAGAAGGTACGAATTCATGGACTCGAGGAGGGAGCAGAGGACGGCGCCGGTTCGATGACGGAATTTGTTGAGAAACTCTTCTGAGAGAGAAGTTGGAGCTGTCGCCATCTTTTCCCTTCCAGATAGACGGAGCCCATTGGTCTCTGCCGCCGCGTCCCTCCCCGGAATCACCACCGAGATCAATGGTGGTAAAGTTTATGAGCTTCAGGGTGAAAGAAGAGATCTTAAAGAAGGCATGGCAAAAAAAAGGATTCATGTACGAGGGGAAGAAAGTTTTTCTGGACCATGACTAAGCCCCGGAACTGTTATACATATGGAAGGAGGGGAACAAAATATAGCATTATTTGCAGATGATGTTTTGATGTTTTGGTATTGGGTATTAATGCTGGTCGCTCCCAGCATTAATCAATATAATGGATGAATTTGGGCTGATGTCAGGCTACAAATTAAACACAAAGAAAACCCAACTTTTCTCTTTCAACTATTCACCAGATCAATTCATTAAAAATACATTTAGTTGGGATTGGCAGTCAAAATCTCTGAAAGACCTCGGAGTGCTTCTGTCCCATGACTTATCCGAATTAAAATATTTAAACTTCAGCCCCTCGGTGTCAAAAATAAAGTCAGATATGGGAAGGTGGAGTTTAATCCCCTTTACAAGCGTAGCGTCAAGAGTAGAAATGATTAACCAATGTTACTGTATTTACGTCTCTCCCAGTTGAGGTGACAGATAAAGACTTTGCAGAATGGGATAAAATCATATCGAGATTCATTTGGCAAGGAAAAAAAACACGAGTCGGATTCAGAACTTTGCAGTTATTGAAGGATAAATGGGGGTTAATCTTACCTTGTCTAAAGAGCTTCTATGTAGCAACACAGTTGAGTACTCCACTGAACATAAACAATCCATTATACACTGCAAAATGGAAAGATATAGAATGTGCTATGTCACCCACGATACCTGTACAAGCCATAATAAATTATAACAAATTGAGAAAACACCTTAGGGAGGAGTCGAATCCATGGCTGGGGTTATCTTTGGACATATGGAATGAAATTATTTTAAAATATGGGTTTACAGAGCAGAGTAGAGTACTAAGGTGGATAGCGCATGAATCCGATTTTAATAATAATAATACATTTTATTTAAAAGGCGCCTTTCTGGCACTCAAGGACACCGTACAAAAGCACAAAGGAAAAACCAACCAAAGTATCTATAAATTCATACAAAACAGAAAACCAAATAAGACAATATCTTTATAAAATGTATATAAAATCTATATAAAATGAGACATATTAACAATGATCCATGTGAAAGGCAGATCTGAAGAGGTGAGTTTTGAGTTCTGTTTTAAAAATCGGGAATGACTGTATGAGTTTTAAATGAGAAGGTAATGAGTTCCATAGTTGAGGAGCAGAGTAGCTAAAAGCTCGTCTCCCCATGGTGGTAAGACGGGCAAAGGGAACGGTCAGATAGATAAAAGAAGATGATCTGAGTGAACGGGAGGGAATAGAAATATGAATAAGATCGGAAAGATATGGTGGGGAAAGGTTATGAATGGCCTTGAAAGTATACAGTAGAATTTTATATTCGATGCGGAACTTTATAGGCAGCCAATGTAGTCTTTGTAGGACAGGAGAGATATGTTGCATCAATGGGGTTTTAGTAATGACCCGAGCAGCGGAGTTCTGAACAAGTTGGAGCTTATGTAATCATTTGTTAGTAAGACCGAACAGAAGTGAATTACAATAATCCAGACATGATGTCACTAGACAATGAACAATTATAGCAGTAGAATGGGGAGTAAGGGAGGGACGGAGACGGTTAATATTGCGTAGATGGAAAGAAGCGGAACGAGTAATGTTATTAATGTGAGAGTGAAAGGAAAGGGTACTATCGAGAATGACACCCAGGCTCTTAACCTGAGGGGAAGGAGAAACGAGGCAATTATCAATTTCAAAACAGAAATTATTAATTTTTGCCAAAGTAGATTTGGTGCCAATGAGAAGGACCTCGGTTTTGTCGCTGTTAAGTTTAAGTAGATTTGAAGAAAACCAAGATTTTATTTCAGTCAAGCAATGAGTAAGTGACAGTGGTGGGAGTTTGGAGGAGGGCTTGCTGGAAACGTAAAGCTGTGTGTCATCTGCATAACAGTGAAAATTGATGTTGTACTTTCGAAAAATAATACCCATAGGAAGAAGATAGATAATGAAGAGGAGAGGGCCCAGGACAGAGCCCTGGGGAACTCCTGATGTAACAGGGAATGGCTGAGAGGAAAAGTTGTTAAGTCCTATAAACTGAGTGCGACCTTAAACCTAATATAACAGACAAAACATTTAGTAAATGGGAACAGGGTCCAAAGACATTCTGGGAAATGGTTAAGAAAAATACTATACAAAGCTTTGAAGAAATAAAAAATAAATATGAATTAAACAACAAGGATTTCTACATGTACTTAGAATTGAGGCATTATACTAAGAAGGATACATTTAATTGAGTTTGAATCTGGTATAATTAAGATGCTTATTTCAGCAAATGAATCAAACTTGGGGAAGAAAATAATTTCAAAACTGTATACAGGATAGGAAAATTTGAAAAAAGTAATACAACATACATAAAAGCAAGATAGGAAAACGATGCTAATTGTAGACTTTCACAGGAGAACTGGGAAGAGATATGTGGGCAACACTGGAAAACATCTTGTTCCCTTTCAATGGAGAGTGTTTGGCTGGAAGAATATTGTAAGATATTTCAGTACACCAGCACAAAGAAAATACCAAGATACGAGATGCTGGAGGTAATGTGGAAAAGACAGAGCAGGTCACTGCCATATATTTTGGGATTGTACCTACATGGCACCTTATTGGCAGGACATAAAGAATTGTATGGATCAAGTACTGGGGTGAATATTCCACTTACATTTGAGGATCTGTACATGAGAAGAGGGATGGAAAGGTTCACACGAGCAGGCAATAGATATATGTATAGGATTATGCAAGCATAAAAGCCATTACTAGGAAATGGCAGATTGGGTTGACATAATGCATAATATTTATATTATGGAAAGGCTGACATTTTCCATCAGATTAGAATCTGGAAAATTTAAGAACTATTGGAAAAATTTCCAGGGTTTTATTTCACCATGGAGATCAGTCTTCACTGATTTATAGTGTGGTTATGGGAGCCCTTATAGCGCTATAGACTGTAGTTTGCTTACAGTTAATTTCCGATGAGAAGAGAATTAAAATTGTGATGACTCGGAAGAGAGGAGCGAGAAGGAAGGGAAAAAATCAAACAAATTTTGGATGATCTTTCTGTTTGCTCTGTTTTGTCTTTTTTGTTTGATTTTTTTCTTTTCTTTTTTGTTAAATGAATGGATAGATTGGATATTATATTGTTGGGTATAAACCCTACATTCATTCACCAATCTGGATTAAAAGACACAGACAAAGATTGAGCTGAAATACTTGCAAGGAGAGTTCTCGGACACTGCTTCAGTTACAATCACCCGCAACACTGAACACTCTCAAGACAGTTCCGCTCTCCCCAAGTTTTTATTAAGGTTAGGAACGCCCTTGTTACAGAAAGTTTCAACTGCTAAGGGTCAGAGGGAAAACCAGTTGAAACCTGTTTTCTTCACCCCTGGTCATACAACAGTTCAACAACAACAACTCCTAATAAAGTAAATGAACTTTGTCTTCTCATCAGGAATCTGTCAAAGCAGAAATAGCATCCTCTGCACTTCTCCTTTCCGTAGCGCGCGCTGGTTTCAGTCAGTCTGGTTTCAGTCTGTCGAGTACATTTAGAAACCACCTGCTCATTTCCTGTGAATAAAAATATCTACTGCAAGCACATCAAACTCAGACATTAGTAAAGAAGGATTAAAGATGAGATAACTATTTACATTTATTTCTAACATATATAGACTGGCAAAGTTCCTATGTCTACGGCAGGTAGAGATTGTATATGCAGCTTTTCTTGAATGATATGTATGGAACATTTGGAAAAGGAAAATAGTGTTAAGTCTGTATGTACACTTGTATGGAAAAATTGTCAATAAAAAAAGTGCAAATAAAAAAAATAAATAAATAAACCAGGGAGAGAACTAAAACATGCTGGATGCTGGACCTCCAGGACCGACTTTGGGCACCACTGGACTAGACTCTATTCCTTTAGAAGGTGGGGAGGGAGGGTTGTCTGTCTGTCTGTAGAGGTCTGATCTGTCCCATCATGCAGAGTCCCTCAGCTGATTGGACAAAGGAGGATCTGCCATACTAGTAGCCAACCTGACCATCCTCTTGATGCACAGTAACTCAGTAAGAATGCCTTGAGTCAGAGGCTCTTTCAGATCTGCTGCAACACAGGCCACTACAAATCTTTCCTGCCAGCAGCTTTAGCCATCTCTCATAATCTCTTATTCTTACTACAAATGGTTTGGAATTTCCCACCAAGAATAATAAAGTATCATTGAATAACATAAATTGCATACAGTTCAAATTCAATTCAAATACACTTTATCGATCCCAAAGGGACATCAAATAAAAATGTTATTAAATATGAAGAACCTGTAAATATTGTTCATGTCCTCTTCTTTACACAAAACACATACCAGTTGTATGTTTATTGGTTTTACTGAAGAAAAACACTTCCTTTTGTCATTTTTTTTCACTTTTAGTTGCAACTCTGTCCATCTACTGTGAATAGTAGATGTAGTAGTTCTGTTTTGAATCATACAGCACCTTACAATTGTATTCCAATTCCATCCGTGGAAACCTGAAATCCACTGCAGCTAATTATTTTGAAAAATCTCTTGATGGTAAACAGAGACATTAGAGGTCACTGAGCATGTAGGACATCTTGGAGGAAAACATGTCTGAGGCTAAAGGAGGCCTGACATCTTCCAGTAGCACCACAACAAACACACAAACAGACAGACATATTATGGGATGGTTTAGATCGACAAACATTCATGTGATGGAATGGTCCAATTAAAGTCCTAACCTAAATCTTAGTTCAAAATAGATGTTTAGACTAGAACTTGAGCTATTTTGTAATCACATGGCCAGGCCTATTTCATTACATAGGTAGATTCTAAAAGCTGCTGGAGATCAAAATATCTATGCAAGGAAACCTTCAGCTGAGGGTCAGAGCCTCATTCAGGGCCAGAGAAGAGTCCTTTCAGCCCCGCGGTGCTGTCAGCACACAGAAGGTCAGGGCCAGGCGTACTTTATATGGTAAAGAAACCACAAAGAGATTAAGAGAAGGCAACACAAGACCTCTAAATTTAAAAAACAGTTCTGTCTAGGGCTGTGGTAAACAAATATTTAGTAATCAAGTATTCTATTGATTATTCTTATGATTAATCGAACTCCCCAACCAGCTGTGCCAACAAGATGGTGGGATCTCTGGTGTGTGTGACTGGCAGGCGTCTGGAACGATTGTGACAAACGGACTTCGGCAGTTTGCAGAAAGGGTCTGAGAAGAGACCATTTCTGCAAACCCTTTCTGTCATTGGTAAAAAATATATTAAAAAACCCTAATCTGTTTTAACATCCGGTTTTATTGCTTGGTATAGCAACTCAATAAGAACTGTCTTTTCAGACTCTGGTTGAGACAATTTATATAAGATGCGGTCAATAGAAAACTTTTTTTGTCCTATTGTCAAATCTGACCAAGCTCAGCACATTTTAGAATGTTAAATTGCTTCATTACTTGTTACTAAGTGTTGACATGTGTGGATTATGCCTAGGCCTGTCGCCATAAACGATAAATCAATTAATCAGACGATAAATTAAACCTATCAAACTCATTTTAATTATCGTCTTTATCGTCTCTTCCTGCCTTTTTTCTTTCTTTTGATGACACTGAAGGAAAAAAGGCTCAGCTCCGCTGCTCTCCACTGACCCTCCCTTCCTCATTTCCTTAGTCTAATGTCTAGCTCACATTACACTAGTTGTTGCCCATTTTCAAAACCAAACCACAAATTAGCCGACAGAAATCTTGGGTATAACAGTTCGATCGGGTTCAACCGTGTGGTGTCCAAAATACCGTGTGGGCACAAAATAATAGCTACAAGTCCAGTTAACTAATTTTAAAATCAGGTATTAATCAATGCTTTACTAGAATCTACCTGTGATGCATGTGGCGTAAAGTCCTGACTGAATGAAAATCCTTATAACCTATTTATGTCACGTTAACGAAGAACAGCTGAAAACTTACCAGGTTTATCAACTGCGGCAGCAATTTGGCTCCACCTCTCCTTATCGTTTCTATATTCTTTGCATGAAATGTTGAATAAACATTAATGTTTTTTCCACATATCATCTCTAATGTTCCCCTTTGTAATTTCCCCTCAGAAAGCAGGAGGAGAATCCATGCTTTCTGATTGGCTACCTGTCACATTCAGTGTTAAGATCCCAGTCGGGGGAAACACCTGATTTAGATCGGAGCGGCCAGACGATCTACCGTAACCCACCACACACTGGAGGATGATCGGTTAGATCGGCCAACAATCTAAGATTGTCATAAGGCAGTGCTTCTCAAATCCAGTCCTCTGCCTCCTGCTCTGCATGTTTTAGATGTGACTCTATTCCAGAACAGCTTATTCAAATGACTGCATGATCATCAAGTACTGCAGAAGCCTGTTAATCACCCACAGATTCAATCCCTGTGTGTAGTAGAAGGGAAACACCTAAAACATGCAGTGCAGGGGGACGGTGAGAACTGGAACTGAGAAGCTCTGTCATAAGGGGAAAATAGGGGCAAAGAATGGTGTAGTGTGAACTATTTCATTAGGTGGTCGGATGTGACCATCTTCTCTATTTAAATGTAGTGGTTACTGAAGGGAAATATAATATACAGACTTCATAATCTGCACTCTTTTGGTTGAATGCAGTATTTATTTCCACTTTGGCTTTATGTTGTTTAGTTTTTATTCAAGTACGTTTTTTGTTCATGGAGACTGAGAATCCATTTTATTTTTGCTTTTGGTTGTTTTGTTTATTTAGTTGATCAGTTCCAGTGTTGCATGTTATTTTGAAAATAAGCTGTATCTATCAGGAAATCGCATGTAGTATTAGTCATTTCCATTAGATCAGTGTCAAAAGGTCTTGAAACAATATTATCGTTTATTGCAATCATTTTTTTAGACAATTAATCGTCCAGCAAAATTTGTTATCGTGACAGACCTAATTATGCCTTAATTTTCTTGTACTGCTGCTGTCCACCAAATGGACAATAGTGAACTAAACAGAACAGAGCAGAGTTTGTGAGAGGAAAACTGGAGACCGTAGCCTTGGTTCTCTTTACTTCTTACTCTAACTGGCATCCCTTCTGAAATCTGAGCAAGAAGTCAAGAGTTTCAGGAGAAACAAGAATAAGATTAACTTTTACTCAGTTTTCTGAGAGGAGACAGTGGAGGACTACTGGTACAATACAAGTGTTGGACAACAGGTTGGACTGGAGCTGCATGAAGAAAGAACTAGAGGTTATGGTTTTCTAGGGTTTGCTTACTGCATGTCAGTCTATATATTAGTTATTTTTAAATATTGAATTCAAGTGCATCATTTCATTTTAAAATGTTTTGTATTGCCTGTAATTTTAACAAAATATCTGTTTCTCGCCTCTCTTGTGAGGTGCCTGGACGTAGTAATGAGTGCTTTGCGTTTTCAGGATCTGAGCAGTAAACTGCTGGAGCAGGAAACCCAGTACCGTCAGCTCACTCAGGAACAGCTCGATGACTTCACTCTGGATATGAATGCTGCCTACGCAAGACTGAAGGGAGTGGAGGAAGCCATAGACAGTAAGATCAACACACGTCTCCTCAGAATCTTCCATTCCAGTCACCAGCATGCACATCCCGGGTTTCTGTTATGTTACAAAATGAGACCACAATAAATAATTTTCCCTTTCCTTTAGCTGACATTTTTTTTGAACTATTGAATTGAAAAACAAACAGATGTGTTTAGACCGGAGCTTCTCAACCCTGGTCCTCACGTCCCCCTGTATTGCATGTTTTAGGTGTTTCCCTTCTACTACACACCTGGATTGTATCTCTGGGTGATTAACAGGCTTCTGCAGTACCTGATGGTCATGCAATCATTTGAATCAGCTGCTCTGGAAAAGAGGCACATCTGAAACACACAGAGCAGGGAGGTGGTGAGGACTGGATTTGAGAAGCACTGGTTTAGGGTAAATGTTTAATGAAGCCATTCAGTCTGTCAGTATGCCAGGTCTCGACTTTCCTACCTTACTGGGCAACGGTTCTTCATATCTGTCACATTATGAGAGTATCTCTTGTTCATAGCTCTTTTCAGATAATCTCCCAGATTTTCAAATATCTGACTCAGCAAATTTCAAAAGTTAACATATCTGCCAATAAATCTGCTTTTGGTTGATTCAGAGGTCTCTCTGTGTTCAACAGCATTTGGTTCAAGACTGATGGGCAATATTCAGAATTCCATTCTCTTTGACAAACAAACCCCAAAACCATTTTGATGTCTTATGTTGTTTCTTTTTGCAAAGTTTAATCCCCAAGCTAAATGCTAATATGTCATCAGTTTAAGGTGTGCAAACCTAAACAAAACAAGTCTGTGTGGAAACTTTGAGATCTTCTGTCTGGCACTTTATGGTTTCCTACATGCTCTCTACAGAGAATGATCATGTGGTAATTCTTTATCTATTTACCGTATTTTCCGGACTATAAGGCGCACCTAAAAACCTTCTATTTCCTCAAAAGCCGACAGTACGCCTTATAATCAGGTGTGCCTTACTTATATATGGACCAACACTGAGCCGCAACAGGTCTAGCAACTACGATAAGCAGCCGCCGATGTCATTTTCCTCCGTAGAAGAAGAAGTGCGCGGTGCATGCTGGGATAGTTGTCAGAACGCTGGTTTGTTAATAAAGTTTGATGATGATTCAAATCCAGAGGGGTCGGGGGAAGAGACAGAGACTTCGGAGGCAGCCTGTCGGTTTGGTCTGTGTTACCCAGAAAGCAGTTGGGCACAATATCGCAACACCAACACTGTGAGTGAAACAATGACTGGGCCTGCCTACTATATAAAGTACTCGGGGAACACTTCTTTACAAATGTGGATGTGTAATAACAGAGTACGGAACAAATCGGCAACCCAAACTGAAGAGTCTATTCTATGCGCCTTATAATCCGGTGCTCCTTATAGTGCGGAAAATACGGTACCAAATGAAAAATTAGTTCAAAAGTTAAATCACTTCAACATTCCACTAATTCACACTAAGCCAACCAGCAGGGACCCTTAACAGCAGTGGTCCCCAAACTACGGCCCGCCTCCACATTTGGTCCGGCCCCCTGAACAATACCAGAGGGCATTCAAATTTTTTTCATTTACCTATTTTCTGAACTACAAATGTGGATTTTTTTTTTTCTTCAACCACCAGGGGGCTCTTTAGCAGGAAGTAAATCTTTGGAAGTCTTGGTTACTTGCGTGTCAACATTGAGCCCACAAGCAGCAAAATGAGTAAGAAACATATCAGATGTCTTTGGAAAGTTTCCTTGCAAACCAGAGTCAGAGAGCGTTTGGGCCGGGAGGAGGTTCGATCGGTTCGTGTGTCCAAGGCAGGAGCAACACAAACCGATTCCAGTCACGAACATCCCGATTCCAGAGGATAAACCAGTAAAACTCCCAACATAACGGGAATTTAGAATAACCAAACACGGATGACGATGTAGAAGCAATATCAGGATGCGGAATCATTTAAGAGATAAAAGATGTAATAAAAAGAAAAGGCAGTGGATGAAAGACGACGGGAGCAGCCACTTTATTTGCTGCACTATGGTTTGGAACTGAATGTTTTTTCATAGTTAACAATTTTAACTGAATAAACATAATAATGACCTATAGATTGAATAATAAACATTTCCACATATCATCTCCGATATCCACCCGACTCTCAGTTGCGCGATATGTCTGCTGTTTCTGATTCCCCTCTGTTCTGACGTCACCGCGCTTTCTGATTGGCTACCTGTCACATTCAACAGGTTGTTTT
>CAEGAF010033764.1:0-10813 GCA_903067075.1 Micropoecilia bifurca | reverse complement strand
ACGGTCGAACGCCTTCTCCAAGTCCACAAAACACATGTAGACTGGTTGGGCGAACTCCCATGCACCCTCCAGGACCCCGCTAAGGGTGTAGAGCTGGTCCAGTGTTCCACGACCAGGACGAAAACCACACTGCTCTTCCTGAAGCCGAGGTTTGACGATCCGACGGACCCTCCTCTCCAGGACCCCTGAATAGACCTTACCAGGGAGGCCTTTCCTTCAGAGAGGAATGTTGACTTACAGGCTGGATGTCTGAAATCCTTCTTGCCTTGCCCTGCCCTGCCCTGCTCTGCCCTGCCCCCAAGTGTCACGCTTCATTGAGACCGTAGTCCTGTTGTCCTCAAGCTTTTCTACCGCTGACAATCAGGCATGAAGCTTGGAGGTCTCATGACACTTTAGTTAGAATTACCATGCTTCAATTCAGTGCCTGAGATTGACTCTTTGGTACATTCTCACAAGTGTACTGGTGAAACCTCTGACCACACGTCTGATTATAGGTGGCCGCCCCTGAGGCTGGTCTGGAAACAACTGGTTGTCTTCGTAGGCTTTCTCTTCTGATAGCTCCTCGTTCTGCTGCTCCTCGTTCTGCTGCTCCTCGTTCTGCTGCTCCACTTTGTCCCTCAGCCTTTGGTTTAGCTGTTCAAGTTCAAGCTCTAGGTTTGTATTCATATCCTCCAAGACTTGTATTTCCTGCTCGGAGGCGATGCTTCTGTACTGCAGGCCCATGTAAGTCAGCTTGAGATGTTTTATTTCCTCTGCCAAGGCGCTCTTTGCCTGGCGGAGCATGTTGTTTTCTTCCTGCAGGGAGGCGTTATCGTCTTCCAGTTCGGTGTTGTTCTGCTCCAAAATGTTGTTCTCCTGCTCCAGGGTGGTGACCTTCCCCTCCAAGGCAATATTTTTCTCCTTCAGGGTGGTGTTCTCCTGCTCCAAGGCGGCGTTATTCTGCTCCAGGTGGCATTTGCCTCCTCCAAAACAGCATCTATTCGCTCCAAGGCGATAATTCTCTGCTCCAGGGTGGCTTGTGCCTGCTCCAAGGCTTCATCTATCTTCTCCAAGACGGTCTTGTCCTGCTCCAAGGCAATGATTTTCAGATTCAGTTTGCTGTTCTCCTGCACCAGGGTGGTGCCTCTCTACTCCAAGGCGATCTTTTTCTCCTTTAGGGCGGTGTTCTCCTGCTCCAGTGAGGCATTATCCTTCTCCAGGGTATTGTTTGCCTGCTCCAAAACTGCATCTATTCACTCCAAGGCAATGCTTTTCTGCTCCAGGGAGGTGTTTCTCTGCTCCAGGGTGGTGTTGTTCCTCTCCAGGTGGTGTTTTTCTGCTCCAGGATGGTTTTTTTCCTTCTCCAGGGTGGCGTACTTCTCCTTTAACCTTCTGTTTTCTTCAAAAAGTTGTTTAACATTCTCATCGTTTTTCTGAAGAAGCTGTTCTATTTGCTTCTTCAGATCCTTGTGTTCTTTCATGAGGTTTTTTGACATGATGATTTCTTTCAGACAAATCCAAGATCTTCTTACCAGACACTCCTTCTACTTGCTCTGCGACTTCTGCAATGGTTATGACTAGGGATGTGCCGATCAGGTTTTTTCCTGCCGATACCGATACCGATCACCCCTGAGGGCCGATCGCCGATTCCGATTCCCGATACCGATCAAGAAGTTTCAACTCTCAACCAGTTGCACTGAATATGATGGACATCTGAGCTGCTATGGAGGTACTGCTGACTTTTTGTTGTTTGTTTTTTAAACTGTCTGAACGTAGATTATAAATATGCTACACGGTTTCTCCATCTTTTTCATCTGAATATGATCACAATAAATGTTGTGTAAGTGAACTACGGCATTAGCTGACAAGTTTTGTCCAAATCGTAACGAGCCCAGCCTCAAGAAACATGAAAATACTTGGTAATATGAGATCTTGTATTTTTGCAGGGTTAAGTTTTCTTTTTTTTATTTTCCCAAAGGATAAAATCTCAAATTAATCTGTGGTAATTCTATAATTCCTTCAACTATTTTTCTGTGAGTTGGGGAAATTTCTAGCTGACTATTATTTTATACAAGTTCCTTTTAACAATTACTGAAGAAAATGCTGAAAATAATATGCAATAGATGATTTTACCATGAAAGTTGAACAATCTCTTGTTGGGTGTTGTATGTTATTGAGTGACATATTCTTGTCACTGACGGTATTGTTAGCGTCTTAATTCTGTTATTTTTAATTTTATTTTTTTGTTAATTTTTTTTATTTTAATCAATCAGTTAGCGAATTTAAAGTAAACATTGCAGATCAAAATATCAACAAAATGACCAGATAAGAGAATGAATAAATAAAACTAAATAAAACTAAAAAATACATTAAAACGGCTTTAACATATGAGGGTTAGGATATACTTTTCCCCCTATAATAATAGTAGTTATTTTCTGATTTGCATTATTATTTTCCTTTTTTCAGACATTCCTTGATTAATATGGGGTCACAGACATTTTGGGTAGAAGTGGAAAAGAGAGGGATATAAATAAATAAACAATCTTAAGGCCATTTCCTCTGCAGTGATTGGATTTGTTCACAGCCGAGTGTGAAGTAACTTTGATAAGAATCAGCCCGTCTAACTCAGAAACCAGAGATCTGAACCAGGAGTTCAAGTGTCTCTGTGTCTTGTTAAGTGATGGCAGGACTCAGACAGAGCAGGAGATAAATAGGAAAATCAGAGTCATCAGTCAAAATGATGTTGCTGCTGCAGACTGTTATGGTGAAAAACCAGTTAAGCTTTGCGTCACCCGCTCCACCAGAACCGTTCAGCTGACAATGGGGAGGGTCACACAAATCTGATATTTCTTTAATTAAGAATTCAAAAGAAAACTTGTGATTTTTTGTTATTATTTTCCCTGAAATAAACTAAACCTGCATTATTTTATGGACATTAAAAAGCAACCTGATTGTTGCTAAAATGGGATTTCTAAATCATATTGATGTGAAAATGTACAAGTTTGAACTAATTTTGTGCAATCTGACATCCATCTGTCATGTAAATTTGTAGTAACTGTGCAGTTAATTTCTGCTTTATTTTTATACCTGCTGTCACACCTGAATTGACAATAAAGGCTTTTTTTATTCTATTATTTTCTTAAAAATTGATGTTGTACAGAAAGAAGAAAATCTAATGCTTTTAATGCACAAAATTAACACTGCATCAGCCCATCAGATGGTTGACTAAACAGTTTAACAAAGAGAAAAGTGACTAAATGTGCATTTAATATTCTTATTTTACCAAGTTTTATAAGGATCTGACACTAACAACTCAAAACAGATTTAAACTAAATATTCACACATATTTTTCTCTCTTCTCGCTCTTTCACAAAGTCTTATGACCCGTAAACTTCCCAATAATCATTCCCAGTCTGCCTCCATCCCTCCATAGGCCTCCCAGCTTCTCCATCATCACCTCCGTCTCCCAATGAGCTCAGGTCCATCGCTATAGCAACTGGTTGCCACGGGCGACGAGACACAGCCAGCGCCAGCGAGCATCTTCCCCTCAGTTGTTGTCGAAAGGCAGGCGGAGAAGAGAGAAAGGCGAGGCGCCAGCAGAGCGGCGGAGAGAGACGCCGGAGAGCTTTCTGCCTCGTCAAAGTAAAACCCGCCAAATGTTCAGGAAGATGTAAGAACAACAAGCGGATCAAGTCGCCTGGGTTGCTCCGTCTCTGCTTTCCGTCTCCGGAGAAGCTGCGGGAAGATGGTAACAACTTGTTCACACAGGAAAGTGTCGCTTCAGCTCTTGGCATCGTCGGAGTTCAGCTGGTGACCCCGACGCCAAGAAACACACAGAAAAAACCACCCAGCGGCGCCGGCACCCGACGCCGCCGCCGCCTCTGCAGGGTGAGTCCCAACTTACCTCTGTGTCACTTTGTGGGGGTTTATTTCATTTCATTTTGCCGTGGTTTGTGTGGTCGGCCGGCTCGTGTGTCCAGAATGTGAGGGTTCGGTGTGGTGCAGGGAGGTGAGCCGTGTCATGGACCCTTTCTGTGCCAGTCTGCTGTGATGGCGTCTCCCAGCCGGTAAACACCCAGAAAACTGTGGCCAAAAACTGCCTCTGTCACTGCAAGACGTTTGGCAAAAATCACGCCCAACATTTGCATGGATGTGTTTTTTCGTTCAGAAGATTTTTTTTATTTTCCCTCAGCAAAGGAAATAAATGCAAAAACGGAGTTTGATTAAATAAACATTAATTCTACCCTTACAGGGTTGTGAAGTAGCTTAAATTATTAATTTTAATTAGTTCTCACCTTAACTATTCATCATCAAGTTAGGATTAATTACTAACATAGTCAGAAAAATCACATCCATGTCACTTTTCCCTCAAATATCGCAGTTATTCATTAGTGTATAAAATTGAAGCGTCATTGAAAAAGCACGTTCACCCAGACAGAGATGCTTGTCGTGAAGCAATTTGTTGGGCGAGATAAGAGCTGAAATGTGTGTGAGCTCAGTAATGAGCTGCCGTGTCATCCACAGGTTGTTGCTGCTCTTTGTGGAGCGTTTTCAGTTTCATTTATCTGAATCTGTTTTGTTTTTCTCTCGGTTTGTCAGAGTAATTGAACATCCTATTTTACAATGTAACGTTTTCAGTGTGTGTTTATTCCTTAATTAGTTTGGTAAGCTGAAAGCTAAGATCTGGTAGAGAAACTCCGCATCAAAAATTAGATTTTTTTTTCTGGGTGGAATGATTAGACAACTACAAAAAAAATATTAGTTTAGAAAAAATTTATTTTATTTTTCAAAAGTATTTATGTTTGTTGACTTAACGAAAGAAACACTCAGGTTTGCTGTATTTATTCTAACAAAATAGGAAATCAAGTTGATGGTCAACATTGGTTACCGACGGCAACTGAAAAAAGGGGGAGGAGCCGTCAGTTACTGTTACTACGGTAACCAGTAACTGTCAAGAGCAGCAGAACAGAAATTAATACGCCAATAAATGTCCGAAGAAACAACGTCTTGACCAAACAAAATAAATTCAAAGAATAACTAAACACATTTTGACATGTCACATTTATAATATTGTTAAAATAAAATCCCTGTTATGTTGATTGTGCCAGAATTAGTGAACCCAACCTAAAAACTGCATTAGTTTAATAACCAAATTGGTGCTGTAAAATGTATTTGCCTCCTCATATTAGTTTCTGTTCTTACTTTTTGTCCACCTTGAAGGTTTCAGATTACTATCAGACAATGACAACTTGAGTAAATGGCAAAATGCTCTTTTTAGATTATTATTTTATTTAGGAACGGAAAAAAATGGTCCAAACCTGTTATCAGAAATGTAGAATCAAGTAGATAGAGCCTGTTTAACAACATGAAGTACTCAAAACATAAAGGCACATTTCTCAAAAAAAAAACATCTTAATGCCCAAAACTTTGGGAAAATTTTGGATTACTGACAAAACGAAAGCTGAATGGTGCCCGTTGTGATGCAGCATTTGAATTAAAACAGAAATTGTGGTAGTGTCAGGGTGACACTATAAACTCAAACACACATAGATTATTTAACAGGACAGCAACTTGAAGCCCAATTCAAGTCCACCTCTGAAATACTAACCCCACACACACAAAAAAATAAAGGTTTTGGTATGTTAAAAACCCCACAAATTGATACCAATTTAATTTGGATTTTTTCGCAATAACATGACCAAAATCTGGCTTATGTGTGAAACACGTGGGAACTTAAGAATTAAGAAATGTATGTATTTTTACCTGCTAAATTAAACTGGTAGTTATACACATTCAAGAAGCTTTATTAGCAATGAAAATTTTTTAGTTCCCATTCAGATGCAAAATAACTTAGAGGGCAAATTTAATCAGGAGTAGCTGGAGGGAAATTATGGTGAAGCTGATTGTAATTTTGCCTCTTTTGTATTTTGAAGTTTGCTAATTTTGTAAATGTAGGAACTCAAAAACATGGTGTTTTACAAAGTTTCAATTTCAAATGTAGACCCTTCAGAGCTTTGAAATTTCTTCTAGAATGTAAAAAAGAGCTGCAATTGATTTGTGGAGTTATTGGCTTTCAGCCGCAGTGACCCTCGGCTTTAACAGAGTCTCCTATGCCCAGAATAAAAAGTGCTTCTTCTAAAGAAGTCCAACAAAAGAGATGGAGATGCCTCGTCTGTTCATCCACACTTCAGTGCACAACACTGGACCAGCTTTGTTCAATAACTGGGCTGCAGAAACCTTAAACCTGCTCCTGTGATAACTGTGCAGACTGATTCGGCTTTGGGCCGCTTCTCCTCTGCTTTCTCTGAGACGCGCATCTGCTTTAATTTGATCTCAGTCAAAATTAAAATGGAATTTATTAGAAATTACAGCAGATGTTTGAAACAAGGCAGCAGAAGCTTTGTATTTTTAACAAGAGTTATCAGAAAATGTAACGTTTTGTGGATTATTGCTTTTTATGCGTCTCTTGAAAGCTTCAGCTGAATAATGTATTAAATATTTGGTCTTTTAAGACAAAAAAAATAATATCTGAGGGATAAAATTTAGGATCAAGCTGATGGAGGGGAATAAGAATATAACATAATTTTTTGTAGCCTAGAAAAGAAAAACATGAGTTGAACACATTTATTTGCAGTAAAAAAAACACCTCAAAGTGGAACCATTATATATTTTCCAGGAACATTGTGCCACATTAAAGCACAATAAAGTAACTATGTTAACTTCAGTTATTATAAAACATATCTATTAAATATTGATTTTGTAATTAAGTCCTTGAAATTGGGGCTCTGTCTCTTTAAAATCTCTTTCTGAAACTCCGCTTTCAGGAAGTCATCACAACATTGTCCCTCTATTAACAATTTAACAACGTTTTCACTGAGAAGTATTTCCTATAATGAGCTCAGCAGATGTGCAGCGCCACCTGGTGTTTGCTAATTGCTGCTGGCTAGTCTGAAGGAGTTTGGAAACAAGGAAGCAGCAGCTCTGAGGAGGAGCTATGCCTCGAAGGCGGAGCTACGTCCACCCAGGCATTTTTACAGCTGAATGGTGTCCATGGAGATAAAAGGATTTCTCAGACATGCATGAAAGAATTAAGGCAACACTCTAGGTATGTTTTTAATGAGAGAATAACATTATAACATGATGTAAAGCTTAAAAATCTAGGCTTTACGTAACACTGCCCCGTTAAGCAGAAAGTTTTTGATCCGTTTTCGTAATTAAAGTCAGTATTAATCGGCATGTTCTGATTTTTCCTTTCCTCCTCCTGAATATTTCTAACTCATGGAGCTGAGTTAGTAACAGGAGTGTTTCTGGTGTTCAAGAAGCTTCCTCTGCTACATTTTAAAGTATTTTTTCACACCATCCAAGGTGAAAGTGTTAAAAACACACAGAGTGAAAATGCAGTGGCGCCAAAGCTGTTGACATTCGGAGACGGCCCCAGAGTGGACGGTCAATACGAACCCGAATCCCAGACAGAACAGATGATTGAATATGGAGAAGAAAACAGATTAGCTGTCAGATCATTTATAGCCAGACTCAACCTCTCGCATCTCGCTTTATATTTAGATTTTTGTTATGTTCATCTTTGTGTTTGTCTTGTCCATATTTGCTGACTCACAGAGGGAGAGCTAGACAGCTGGGAATCAAGAGGGAGACAGAAATAGCTTCTCAAAGCGAGAAACACAAAGATTTAAATTTAATTAGAGAACGACAGACCACAAATATAGCGACATTAGTGATCTCAAAGACACAGAAATAGACCTTAAAGAAGGAAAAGATAAAACATACTAAGAAAAGAGACTAGCAAAGATCATTTTTTGCTAAATTTGCTCCTTCAGTTTTTATTGTGGTCTGTGTTGGGTGTTGTCATGAAGAGTGATCTCATATTAAATTAAATTGCTGTAGTGATTATTGAACTACCTCCAATAATGTCGCCTTTTGTTAATCAATCACTTTCACAATCTCAAAAGATTAATCTGAAGGATGCAGCCAACCTGTTACATAAGATGGATCACTCTATTTCTGTTAGGATTTTAATTCATTTCAATTCACAAAATATGACCCTTTTTGAAACAATTAGAGGATAATCAAAGGCTTTAAGAACTGCACCTTATTAATCATCTCTCTAACATTCTCTACTGACTAGAATAGGCAAATATATGTATAAAAACAGACAAAACTGCTTTCTTCTCCAAAAACTGCTCCAAAGGTGATGCTTTGTCACCTTAAAAGTCTCTAACAATACAGGAAAAATGTCACTGGAGTTAGATCACTAAAGTAACTGAGCAGGTCTGACAATGTGCTTTCACAGAGATTTTTAATCCACTTCAAATGTACTTTAAAAGGCTGGCCAGTCCTTTCTGGGCTGTTTGAATCGTGTCCTGTGCGTAGTTGTTCCTGGGGGAGGAGTTAGCATGAGGGACTGATTAGCCAATCAGAGAAGGACTTGAGGCTACATAAGAAAGCCAATAAAAATTCATTCAGCATTTTTCAGACCTTAAGACAGCTGCTGTACTCATTTAAGGCCCATTCACATTCACGATTTAGCACCATGAACAATCAATAATAAAAACTTCACTTACTTAAAAATAATTTTGTTCAAAGTTTCTAAATGAACAATCAAAGCGAGGTCACATCCTTGTTGCATTTTGGAGATATTGGGCAGCTATCCGCAAGAATAAGAAGTAGTTTTGACTTTGAAATACCATGGACATCATTTCAAAGATCTCTTATTTTGGGTTTCCACTACAAAAATAGGCAAAACTTTGGCAATATTCAGCTACTGTAGAAAAAAAACTAAATTTTGCTGTTGCAATGCGAAACACAATTAAAATAAATTTAAGTCAATACAAAACATAACCCTCCAACCACTTCCTGTCAGGGTCTTTGTTGTCTCCACCAGTAGAAACATCCGGTGGTTGGTCACTTGACACCAGATTCAACAAAAATGTTGCAAAATACAACAAAACTCACCTCATCTTAGTGCAAAATTTCTGCACTAAGCATGCTTCCATAAAGCAAATTTATTTTCATAATTCCAATTTGCACCATTATAAAGTCAGTGGAAAAGCAGCTTTTATGCCAAAATATTAAACTTTTTATGATATTTTTGATATGTTTGAATCCACAGTGAAAGGTTGGTTAAAAACAGAGATGGTAGAAAATGTTCTTACTTTGTCCATGATGGTTTCCTCCAGGGAAACACATGCTGTCATCGCTGCTTTTTATCAAGAGTTTCACTGCCAAGGACATTGCTGAAAGTAAAACTTCACACAAATCAACCATTAATTAAAACATCGGGATGTGAGAAAAGCAGATTCCAGACTACCTCATAAAAATGATGCAACTGAAGCGTCAGGTTGGTGTCTTTTTACAGATATTCCGTTTTCCAATGATACAGTTCCAGGTTCGTGATAAATAATGCCTTTCCTAGCATCAGGAAGCACCATGTCACAAAATAAAATGTTAGTTTTTAAAGTTTCTTGCATGAAAAACCACAGAAATCTGGATTCTATTTATAATCTAAAAGTTTAAAATGTTTATCATTCTTCAACTCCAAGCAATAAAAAAAACTTGACAAAGTTCCCACATAAGACCAGAAATATTTCTGTTTGTGTGTGAAGTCATTCAAGTTAAAAATCCCTGATTCAAGAAGTAAAGAAATGCTTCTTCCTCATCACACTCTGCAATTATGAATTTTCCTGCATAATGCGTCCAATTCCTATAATGTGTTTAAGTGCGAATTCATGAAGGCAAAATGTTCAAAAGGAAACAGAAGCTGCTTGCAGGGGTAAAGAGTCAGAGGACTGTCATGGTCACGAAACTATTTCAAAAGAGGGAAGAGGCTAAAAACTCAAATATCTGCAAAATGACCAGAAAAGAAACGTAAACCACAAGAATCTAAATTAAGTCAGAGCGCATAGATTTAACAGAAGGAAAGAAAAAGATGATTTAACTGAAAAAATCTGTAAAAACCTTCATGAAAGCGTCCATAAATGTAGATGTAAAGCAAATACAGAAACTAAAATAAGACATAGACATGTGGAGAAGATGACACAATGTTTGCAGCTCAGGACGTTGAAACGGAGCAACGATCTTCCAACTGGAACATCAGGGCGTCTGAGAGCATCGCTCTCTTTTCTCTCTGCGTCTCGCTTCGTTGGTTTTGTCACATTCAACACTTTTTCTGCAGATTTACTGTTGACTAGACTGAAAGTTGTTTAGTGAGAACCATCGCTCTGTTGGCTGACATGAATCAAAAAAATTACTTAAAATGAACTCATTTCTATAATTTTAAGGGTTTCAGTTACTATTTTACCTAGATGTTAAGCATTCACATTTTTCATATATGGGCAGAGATTTGATTGGTAAAAATGTGCTACTCCATTGTGTATGGAACACCATTACGGCCAATAACACAAAATAAATGACATTAGTTTCAAAATTCTAATTTTCTTCTGACTTTTGACTTCCTACAAGAAGGAATAAATAGTTATGTAATATTTTTTATATATATTTACTTGCAACATAGTTGACAGACATTTTGACAGAGATTGACACAAAATTAGAATTCTCAGACTAAAGTCAGAATTTAGACTTTAATAGCCACAATTCTGAGAAAAAAAGTCAAATTTCTAAGAAAAAAGTCATTTTGTGATCTCAGAATGCTGACTCTCCTTTTTTTCAGGGGCCCTAATTGTCCTCCGTATGTGTGAGCAGTTAAGGGTTTCCAAATTTCTATCTGAAAAATCTACCAAAACTGTGTGTGTGTGTGTGTGTGTGTGTGTGTGTGTGTGTGTGTGTGTGTGTGTGTGTGTGTGTGTGTGTGTATATATAT
>CAEGAF010033723.1:0-13229 GCA_903067075.1 Micropoecilia bifurca | reverse complement strand
ATATTTATTTTTAGCTTAGTAAAACTTTGGAGAGTTCAGCATCCAGAATGTCATTGGGTTAAACGTTCAATGCAGCCAGAGTGATAATGTTGCAAGCAACAGTGTTGTCATGGTAATTATGTTAACTTGAGTATCAGAGCAGACTGTTCAGTTGTTAATCTTTGGAAGACTGTTTAGTTTCTCCATCAGTGAAATGGCTAAAATATGTATTTTTTGTTAAGCTTATCAGACAGCTGGGTGATGAATGGGAGGAAGTCATGCCTCCTCCCATCCTACTGGATAAGGCAGGAAATCGAAAGGTTGGAGAGTAAGCTTGTAACTGTGTGAGGAAATAAACACACAGTCTGAGAAAAAAAACAGTGCACAGCAATATCCGGCCTCCAATTAATTTGCGTCGTTCAGGAAAGATTTCAGGTCAAGCTTGAGACGTTTTGCTGCTTTTGCAGCCTCAATTAACTGCTTTGTGAAAGAAGCTAATATGGATGTTTGAAGCATTGCCTTTTAAGGCAGGCAAAAAAAAAAAATTACGGGAAAGCAAGGTTTTACATGTCACAAATATTAAACACAGAGGGCCAAAACATGTAGATGTATCATGCTGTCAGCATGTGACTTTATCTGATGAAATAACATTTTACAATCATTTTATGAGTTGTAAGCTGTTTTATCTGTTTGTAACGCTCTTACTTTCAGGTCAGAAAGAAGTTAGATCATACATGCAGTGTAGTGTAGACTGTGCTGGCTAATAAAGAATCCTTTAAAGCACTGGGAGAATATCATAACTATCAGACATTTAGCTGCTACCACTGCTAAAGCTAGCAATAGCATTCTAGCGTCCTGTCGTGGCTAAGCTAAAGGACTATTTTGCCATTTTGTTAAGTAGTTTAGGTGCATCCGATGCCATTACATTTCCAGCTAACTAGTCTCTATAAAATAAATAAATAAAATCAGAAAATAAGAAAAAAACAAAGATGGTGAAATAATAGGGCTATTCTGAGCTAAATCTGTGTCTACATCAGCTCTTAATGGTACCTTCACAGGTTCATCCAGTTCTTAGCCTGAGTGCTAAACAACAATGGAAGCTTAGAAAAAATGCATTTCCATTCACATAGAAATGTACATCTAAAAATGAAAACATTTGGAAAAACAAACCTTACAAATGAGAGATGAAGTGATCTTTTCTTGTTTTATCTGCAGGTCTTGTCACTTCAACTTTAGCTTCATCTAAAATCTGCACTGACATTTAGCATGGGGGAGTTTTGCTCTCCTGCTGACAGGCAGATGAAAGGACCAAGTTTATGTTGCATGACAACCACAAACACTACAGATCACCTGAAGACCAAAGAGTCTCATCAGAAATGATGCCAATCGATTAACTGCCATCTTGTTTCTGCAGGGATGGATAGAATAAAATATATCAAAGTGCAAGATTTTAAATATTTTCATCACAACTTGATCAAAATATGTAAATGCTTCAGATAAGTGAAACACCTGAAACTAACAATGTTTCAAGGTAAACATAACTTTTGATTAATTAATTGAGAAAACAAAAACGAGAATATCTGCACTCATATTTTCAGTTTTCAGTATCCCCCCCACCCTGTGTGCATTGGAGCCTTTGTAGCAGATGTTAGGTCTGTTATAGTGCTGCCTTTGTGAGACAGTAACTGAAGTGAATGGATGAAGTGAACCGGGAACATGAGCAGCTCTGGGCGGTTCACTGAAAACCTTGAATACGCTGACCGACATCGGGGGCATCGTGCCAACGCAGCCTGCATTTTCTACAGGCTCTGCCGTGAATATGGATGTAAGTGTGTGTGAGTGTTTGTGTGCACAAGGCCAAATGAGATGTGCCTGTGTGACAGCAAACAATGATCCTGATCTGACAATTTCATGACTCATCCTAGCAATGTGCGTCAGAGCAGCATCTCTGTAGCTAAGAGTCAGTCTAACTGCAGCAGCAGCAGCCTCCTGGTCTGGACTTCACTTCAGTCTGCATTTAAATGTACAAACAGAGCATGAGCTAGCTGTCAAGGTTAGCATTCAGACTAAAGCTATGCACCTCCTAATACCCCTAGTGTTTTTATTTATTTTTGCAATTACACTCAAATACAAAGTGTACAGAGGTTCTAAAGAGACATTGAAAGTAAAAATGAACTCATATATTTTAATTTTTTTCCTTCGATCTGACCCTTTGATAAAGCAACTGACCACTAAAGCTAATGACTGGTTGAGTCACCGTTGGCAGCAACAAACAGCATCAAGTGTTTGTGATGTTCATATCATTATCCTGCAGCTAAACCCAATGTTTTTGTCGATTTAGGTTACTGAACTCAAGGTCCAGAAGACAAATTTCATAGTTCCATTATTCTGGCAACCCATCCTGGTCCCATCCTGGGAAGTGTAACAACCCCAGTTTTTTCGATCATACATCAATTCCTCATTTGAAAACTGATTTTGTATTTACTCGGATTGAATATGCCCTATTGCAAATAGAGGGACTTTGAGGATTCTTTCGAGGATCAGCATCTATTCCCTTCTCTTCACTTCACTGATGGCAATGAAGACAGTGAAAGTGAGACGGTGTGAAGCTGTCAGTCACTGCAGCTCAAACAGAGCAGAGCTGGTAATTATGCTAGGAGTGAGTCAAGCAAAACCATCACTCCACTTGCTTTCCCTCTGTTACCTCATCTCTGTATCTACACCACAGAAACAGTGGTGTAGATACGGTGGCGCTGCAGCACAACTCATTTGATTGTAATTAGCATCTTCCAAACACTTTCAAGATGACCAGAGGCGTTAAAATGGAACCAATAATGACGTGACAGAAATTACCGGAGGATTGATGTTGATTAAAAGCCGAGGTTACAACAAAACAGTGAGTTGATTTACTCAAATTCATTTCTTACCAACACGGCTATAATTATGTTGACTTCAAGATGCTGCCTTTGTGTTTCTAAGAAGACAGTAGCTATACCTGCAATACAAATGCACACAAAACTTTGTCAATATTCCGCTAATGTGGGAAAAAGCAAACAAAAAATACACTATTTTGCGTTATTTCTATTAAATGAGAAAAAATAAAAATTAGAAAAAAATTATACCCAAATAAGTCATTAAAAACACACCATGTTCTGCCAACTACTTCCTGTCTTCTTTGTGGTTTGTGCCATTGGTAACATCTGGTTGTTGGTCATTTGACTCATGTGATGCAAAAACAAGTGTTTCCATTAGGCTTGTCACAATAAATCAACTTATCACATGATAAATTAAAATGAGTTCAATCATTTTTGTTTGCATGATTTATCTTTTTTTTTTCTTTCTACCAAAACCTAGATGATAAAAGTCAGTCTGGTTTTTTTTGAAGAACAATTTTGTTTTCAAAGACTTCATACTTCATTTTGTTTTTTCTGTTATTTGCTACTTAGAGTTCCAGTGATAAATGTTCACTAAAATTTAAAGTTTATTAATCTTTTAGAATTATTATACCTTTACCATTATATTGCTTGAAAATTGACTCAAAACAACAATATTATCATTCATCAAAATAACGTCTGGGACAATTTATCGTCCAGTAAAATTTATTGTGACCGGCCCAGTTCCCATTGCAGTTTTGCGAAATAAAACAACTTTCATATGGTCAAAAAAAAGAAATGCACCTCATTTTAGCCGCTAAACTTTTTAATGAAAAAACAAGTTTTTCAAAATTGGTGTGTTTCCATTAAGCAATTTTATTTTCGAAATGTCAAATTGCGCAAATACAGTCAATGGAAATGCTGACCTAGAGACACCACTGAGCCTTCATCAGGCATGTTTTCCTCACACACCAGAAGCAACTGATACCTGCGGAGAGCCTTTGTGGTTGGGTTTCAATCACTGATTTTAGCACGTAGACTGCAAACATGCAAACTGAGCTACACGAAACAGGTCTCATTTATACTTCTACATACACTGAAAATTTAACTCCGAAGAATTACAGTATGTTTCTTTAAAAAGCTCTACTTTGCCTCTACTTTTCATAGTTGTGAACCACATAAGACATTGCATTTCAAAACAAATAATGACCTCCTGTTAAATATTTGAAAGAAACAAAAGATTTAGCTTTGTGTGTTTTGGTTTATTTAATGTCAGTGCAGGAACCTTCATGGGTTCTTCTGAACACCAGGTTTCACGTCAGATACGAACTTTCAAAACGTTTCAAAACTTCAAACATTTTGCACCAGTTTGTAGGTCAAGTCAGGTCTTAGTTAATGCTTTACTACAGAAGGTATTTTATGACAGGCTGACCCAGACATATGGTAATAAAAATTATTTAAAAATCACACTGATGTTTATGGTTTTAATGTAACAAGTTCTGAAAAACAAACATGTTTGCACAGTATCATTCTCCTGAGTAGGTTTCAGTTTCAACAATGCAACATAACCTTGTATTTCCCCCGTTTTGTGTGTGTGTGTGTTACCATCAACACACTGATGTCTATAGATTTCTATCCCACATGCTAACACCAAGTGTACAGGAAGTACATGTAGCTTCACTGTTAAACTACATAATTCACAAATCTATAATAACTTCCTCAACTTTATTAAGAAAATGTTTCATTTCTCATTGGGATCAATAAGATATTTTTAAAACTGAATAAACCTGGTATTATATTCACATGCCGTCTCTTTAAATAGGAAAAAAAACAAAACTAACTGAAAACACTTTTATACACTTAAACACTGATGGTGGCACTTTGCAAAGCGTTACTTTGTTTGATGTGGCAATAAAGATGTTTCCAACTGGTCTGGTCACATTTGACTCATGTCGGTGGAATTTGTCCCCTTGTGCAAACAAAAGGAAACAACGATTTGGAAACGTTCATGTTGCAGACAGACCCTTTGCTCATGCAGGAGTTTGAGAGGTTAAAAAACAAACAAACATGAGCATCTATAACAGAACTCCATTAATCTTCCTGTCAGGCCTGCATACACACACAAATCATCCACATTTTATTACGCTTCCTGTCGATTGGTTTCAGCCTCCTTTGAGAAAAATGCCTTCAACACGCCGTGATTATAAACGCAGTGATACAACAGCATGTAGAAGGACAATAAAAAAAGTACAAGATTTAGATGGCTATAGATATGGTTTTTTTTTTACAGGAATTTCACTCAAACTACAAAAAAAAAGAAGAAAGTAAATCACATTCTGGTTAATAAGCACAATTTAAAACAGATTGAAATATACCCTACTACTGTATTACCAAATTTCATTAAATTCCCACAAAGCTAATTTTTTAATTAAATAAAGATATGAGTTTTTTTTTAAATCATGGCCATATGTGAAAAATACTTCAATGCAGGTATGAAAAAAAAAGTTAAATATGAGGGAAAATCAATTGAAGGGGATGGGAATACAAAGGGAAAAAGACTTGGGTATTGTATTAATCTTTTACAATTTGTTTATAGCACCGTAAATTTTAATTTTCATATTATGATAGATTTAAGAGTTCAATTTATCTTTTACTACTGTAGCATAACTGTGTACAAAATAAAGTAAAAATAAACCTTTGAATTGAATATATTTATTTCTGATCAGAGATTGTAGGAACTTGTAATTGATAATCGACGACTTCCTGTTTCACTTGGGAATAAGTCTAAAGTGACACAGTCCGATCCAGAGCCCGTAATAACCACGAATACTTAAGATAATCTCTAAAAATACTCCTGATGGTCTAGTAGTTAAACCACATAACGTATCTTACTATGAACTAATACACAGTAGAAACCATCTTCGCATTAGAAGCCAACACCCCTGGTCTTCCTCATCTCTTGTGCGTTCAGTTAATCAGCACCCTGGAAAAATGAATGGAACTCCAGGATTGGTTGCTTTGCAAATGCCAGCGTGTCGAGTTCCACCGTATTCGGCTTCTCAAACAGAGTTATTTTCGAGATAAACTCAAAAGGTGAATTTTACATAGATTATTTGGAGCAACGTTTCAAAGCAAAATCCACAAATTCCGAACCACAAACAAGTTTTAGTCTACTGTCATGTAAATATAACTTTTTTGCAAATCCAAAATTCACTGGTAAAGAACTGTAGCAACAGGAATCATGTGATCATCAATCCTAATAACCCTTTGGGTGCAATTATCACACCAATCACAAATTGCTAAAGTCTTCAGGGATTTTAACTAACACTTTGGTCTGCAAAGTGTAACAAAACCCATGTAGTATATGGAATTAAAGAATCTGATGGGGGTTAAGACTGATCTCTTTAATCAACAAACACTCAAGACTGGTTTAGCAAAAAAAATGGATGTGGGAAAAGTATGGTGAATACATGGTTTAACTGATTAAATCCATTAATAGCTTTCCATAATTACCCATCATCACAGTAGGTTCACTGTGTGGCTAAAAAAATGAGAATAAAAATGTCACCAGCTGAATAACTAATAGGTCTGAGCTTCCTATTGGACAGTTACTGCTGTGTCCCACTTGGCAACAAGTTATTTAACCCCAGCTGGTGCAATGAATGGCTTCTCATTTCTTAAAGCAATTATGTGGAAATACAACTTTCAAATAATAACTTCACACTGGCGTGTTTGTAAATCACACGCCAGTCTACGGTTGTTTGTGTTCCGGAGGACAACAAAACTGTAGGCTTAGAAAAACTCCCATTTCTTAGCTCCAACGCAGTGGTCAGACTGAGTCACCGGCCCCTAAACAACATATCTAACATAAGTAGGATTCGTATCTCCATCTTATATTTTTTTACTCGTTTTACCATAAGCAAACCTGAAGTACGAGTCGGAAAGATTTACTCTTCTCAGCTACTCCTAAGGTAATTATGGCCAAGGCGTGTGAATGTTTTTAAATAGTGAGCGACAGGCAGCATCTTCCTGTCATTTATTTTAAAGCAGATTTGGATTTTTCAAGGCGTGAACCACAGCGACGGTACTTTCTGGACAAAACTCACACTGACTTTTCTTGGTATTTTGCCTCCACCCCCATCTTCAAAGGAAATGACCGCCTGCACGCGCCAGGAAAACCCAATCCCGCTCTGGACAGCAGAGTTTATCGAGATTTGTCCATTCAAACGTCAACCCGAAGTCACAGGAGAACCAAAGCAAAAACTTCTGCAGCTACAAAGTTCTGCGCTCGACAACCGAGCAAAGATTTTCCCTGAGCCGAACTCGGACTGAAAGTGAGCAGCTAACCTCTAACAGTGTTACTCAGCTAGCACCGCGGGGTTCACGAGAGTTTGAGCTTGTTAAGTGTTTCTATCACTCACCTTTGTTCCTTCAAGGTATGAAGTGACAAGTTGGTTCTGAAGCTTGAAAACAGCGTCCAAAAAGAACCCGGGTCTGGTTAAAATATGTGGCTTAATGTTCCTCTGCTGCACAAAGAGTGGAAGAGATGAGGTTCATCCTCCAGCAGACAAGCACGGAAAACACTCGCTCTGTCGCGCGCTCCCTCTCTTTTTTTCTGAATGGGCGTAACTTCTCTGTAGAGCGGGGTGGGACGTCATGAGTTACCGTAACAACCAGTGAGAATGGGGAAGCACACTTCCCCGTAAATATCAGGTACAAAGCGCAAAGCAAATGCTGAAATAAAAATTCTTTCAGCTCGAACGGTTCTTTTAATATGTTATCATTACTGGCTGTAATTTAAGTTTTAATGTTATTATTTATATGACTATTCAATGTATGTTTGTAATATGTATTTTTTCTTACAGATTCTTAAAAATGCACCTCTCCACAGAGAACATTGTATTGTACTCAAAACTCTTTTAACTTTTACACAACCACAAACTTTAATAGACAACACTAATCTGATATTAAATATCTGTATCGGTTCTGATATTGAAAAGAACTTTTATTTTACATGATGTTGCTTTGTGCTTTAAGCAACATCATGTTTTATTTTACGTTATATTTCGAATTCCTAATTACTTTTTCTGAATCATTTGAAAGAAGGTTTGTTGCAGTTTATTTCTACATGTTTGACCAAGGTTGTCTGCCTGTTGTTTTTATAAGTTTCAGTTTATTATTTTTCACATTGGCTGTTATAATCCTTATTGCACTGACTGATCAAATTAAAGTTGTGTTGTTTTTACAAGTTTGACTAAGCTTTTAGTCAATGTTTTTCTGCATCAGATCAGTAATGGCTGCTACTAAATCTCAGATATTGGTATCGGTATAGAAAGTGAATAAAGTGGATCGTTGCATCCAGAAACTTTAACATATTTTTTTCCTCCCAAATCTTTTATGTTACATCTTCACCAGTTTGCGTGTTTAAAAACAGAATATTCTTTGCTAAAGGTCCAATCAAATCGAATCAGAGTAATTTTTCACCATATCATTTTGCATGTGGGTCAAAATGGTTTCGTTTTGGTCCCGTCAGACCAGAAAGCCTTCTTCCACATGTTAATGGTGCCCTCTACATGGCTTGTGGCAAACTGCAAACAAGACTTTCTATCCGTCTTGGGACTCTTCCATGGTTATTCTTCTGATGCTAACAGTTGTCCAGTTTTGTCTGTGAGAATCAGTAAGGTGTTTGAAAGTCTTCAAATGAAAGTACTTTTTGTGTGGTACGTCATCACAAGTAGAATACGTGGCCCTGAGAAACAACTCTGAGCTTGGATAAATACAAGCTGGAATTCAAATGAACATACTTTCGGTGAGGTTTGTTTTGTTTGTTTTTCAGTAAACATACAGCAGAGAGGAAATAGTTTTCTACCAGCGTTGTTTTCAAGGTGCACTCTGTTGTTGTGGAGGAGCTAAGATGTGTTTGCTTCCCATTGGCCCAACAGATAAGAAAGGTCTTGTGATAGATAAGTTCCACTAGAAGGAACTTTGCAGGATGCAATAAAGGAGCAAAGCGCATTTAGCAGGGTTAAAAACTGGCCTGCTGCCAAACAGCTTTTTAAACACTCAAGATGAATCCTGGCCGATTCTTTGCTTGGAGTCGGTCAACATTTGTTGTTTTCTGTTAATCCACCCAGTTTTTGAAAAAATTAAATAAATCCACCACAGAGTCTCAGTGAGTAGATTTTGGCTATAAGCCCAAATACTCAGCATTCTGATCTTTGTTACTCTCTTTTAGTGAAAGTTTTATGACACACTTTTCCACCAAGCTGGGGAAAAAACAATCCTACAAAGAATCATGAGTCAGCCCATTCGCTCAGATGAGAGGCAACTCCTCTCACAGATTGTATCGGAATTTGGAACAACAGTGGATTTTTCCAGAAAAAAAAAATTCACAGCATTTCACTTTTTCGATATTTTGTAAAGTTCCAGCTTTAATCCAAACTATTGGAACCTCTTTCATCAAGACATTGTGTTTTCTAACCACAATCAAGTAATTATGTTGCCTTCAACAGTTTTTGATGAGGGAATACATTTCTAACATGGCATAAAGCTCAGAAAGCTCAATTTTGCAAGGACAAAAGTATTTATTTTGTTGGTCCAGCTCTGGCAGAACTCCAGGCTCAAGTCATTTTTCATTATGCCGCCAGCTTAGCTCACCTATCTTCAGCCATTTGGTCCATTCTTCTTTGCGGTTCTTCTTCCCCTCCATCAGGTTTGATGGAGACCTGTCAACCATTTTGACATCATTGTTATCCAATCAGATTTAAGTCTGGACTCCGGCTCGGCCGTGCCAAGATGCTCACAAAGTGGTAATGAATGTCATGTCAACAATAACAGCATTTAAATAACAGGAAAAAGTTACAGGAAAAGAGGAAACCAAGACGTCAAAATAACTGAAATGAAACAGATTTATTGCATAAACAATGTCTGCAAAGAACTTGCATCACTTTCCACAGGGCAGGGAAAGTGAGAAATGTTAAGGTTTTCACACAGAACTTCCATTTTTCCACACTGTCACCCATACCTCAACCCAGTACTATATCAAGTAAAAAAAACAAAAACATTATTCGCTCAGTGGCTGATCCATTAGCTCCTGGGTGTAAAAGTCCCTCTCAACTCCAGCAGAACAGAATGAAACTGAGAAACTGCAGCATTGCTTCCTGATGTCACTGTTAGCATTTGGCACTTACATGTGCTCCATTTGAACCCACAAGTCCAGATTGAAAAAAACAATAGAAGCAAAAGGAAAACAAAACCGTGAAACTAGAGACAGAAATTTGGAGGGTGAACATTTCTCACCAAACCTCAAAACTTGATTTGCCAGCATAAAATGTGGCGACTGCTGCAGTGATAAAAGCCATATTTGAACTAATGGGAGTTTACATCTCTCTGTTAATGAGTATGTTGCAGCAAGATCACCAGTTTGATCAATAAACACAACAAATATTCATTCACAGTATGCGTTTCACACAGGAAGATCATTGGAGGCGCGCTGACTCCAACCTCAATTTCCTGTGTGTGTAATCATTGGCTTCCAGCTAAATAATCGCCTAGTGGGAATAAATCAAAGATTTATAAGACATCGCTCACATAAATTATTTTGACATTTCGAGATTGGAATTATCTACTGTGAGTAACATATTAACCCAAGTGAGATACTATAGACTATCCCTTTTTTTTGACGTCATTCCCAATTCTTTCTTCTGATTCAAATAGAACGAAACATAAAAAAGCCGGTGCTGATAAATAAACACACAAAAACTCACACCTGCTGCATGTGTGCAGGAATATGAAGTGGATGTATTTTCTAATCTCTTTCACAGGCTGACATAAAAATCTAAACTGGGACATTTTATTTTTTTAAATCTGCACAAACAGAAATTTTTTCACATTTGGAAATTTCTTCATACTAGCAGCAATAAAGACGCAAATAAAAGTAAAAAAACAAACAAACAAACAAACAAAAAAAAAACAAGACTGCACTCAGTCAGCTTTTAAAATGTCTAAAACAAGGACTGTGTTTGGGCGATTTTTAAATGAGGTTGAGAGCGTTTCCTTAAACAGCTCTGCATCATCGTTCAGTGGCCATAGAATCATAATGAAATCAACTATAGTGTTACCGTATTCTAATAAAAGACTCATTTCGATGAGTGTTTGCAGGGAAAAGTTTAGGAGTGCACCGATTTCCTTAATTTTGGGAGATTGGCCGATACTTACATGTGAAACCGTTCTTGTCTACCTCTTCAAAGGCCTAAAAATGTTGCTACATTTAGCAACATTTCAGACAAAAACCAATCTGGATCGGCCAAAATTGGAATGCGCAGGTCAGATAATTTTTAAAATATTGCCAATCATCGATCGGCCAGAAAACTGCCATGGGTGCACCCCTAGAAAACGTAAATGGTTTCAAAGAGCTACTTTTGTCAAATCAAATTTCTTTCAATCACATTACGATGATCTCATCAATAAAATTTGCTTTTCAGTGTCAATTTTACAAAACTGTGAATGATTCAGACTTAAATCTAGACTTAAAAGAAAAACTAAAGAAACGGGACAAGAATGGGTCATCGTCAAATTAAGCCCAATAACGACATACAATAGAATCGACATACATATTAAGATAAATTCATATATTAGCTAAATATAATATATACAAATAGAATACATAGTATCTGACAGTAGTTGACAAGATGAAAAGAGACGTAAAACTTTAGTCTCTCTCTATGGATCCTGGTGTGCGTGCACCATCATTTCAGTCTCACGGTACGACCTCTGCTGACCTCTGCGTGTCATTATCTGACCTTTAGCTCCGCTGTCTGGCCTCAAAGTCAATCTGGATTGGCTCAGCTGTGGAGTAACGGGGTAAACACAGGTTACAGGCAGGGTAACCTGAGTGGGTCATGACTACAGCCAAGTAACGGGAAGAAGAATACCTCGGAAGCCAATACCTCTAAAATCACCTGGAACTACTTTATAAATACGACCCTGTGAATCTGCAGGCTCGGCGCCGAACGTGTTTTGAATTGACGGCAAGGATCTGGCGCGGGAGCGAGGGGATGCTTAACCTGAGTCCGTTGTCATGCACGCAGGAAGAGGGAAGCCGGAAGAGATTGAGAATGTCGTGACCTTGGTCTGTACAGCGGAAGGGGAAGACTGACGAGGACGGCTGAGCCCCTAAAAAAACAGAAAACAGATAAAAAGGGCGAGACGATGACAAAGACGGCGAAGGCGCTGCTCTCATCGCGCACGGCCCTCCTCTGCTCCATGTCACATGGTCCTGCTGTACTGAATGCCGGTTTTGGAGGCGATGTTGGACCAGGGGAGCAGAGAGCGCAGCAGCGACTGGGCCTGGCGGTACAGCCTCTGTGGGATGGAGCAGGGGCTCAGGCTGGCCAGGGTGGAGCCGATGTGCTGGATGTAGTCAGTGGAGCGCAGGGTTAAGGAAAAACTCACAATATTACAAGGATTTTTATGTATGTTTATTTATGTACATCTTCCAGTGGCTTTAATGTCTTGGTAGGTTTGAAGTTGTGCCAATGACAGGTTATACCAACAGTGTAGTTAGCAGAAGCTAATGCTAACATGCCAACTTCCAATCCAACCGTTTTGCCACAATCCCTGAGAACAAACTTCATTTTGACATACCTTACATGCTCTCACATATTGTAGCCATGTTTGTATCTACTCCCTACTGTCTGTATTTTGTTTTGTTCCTTTATGACATAAAGGAGAGGAAGTGAACTGCTACATAAACACCCACTTCAAAATAAGAGCATGAATATAAATGTCTAAGCAGTTGGAGAATTCTTAAGTCGATAACCAAAGCTTCAACACAGATGTCAAATATTTTCAACTGATAATTCATAACAGTGCCATCATACACCTTATGGTGGAAACTATGTGCGTTAAATGTTTTCAAAGTTAGGAAGAACACTAAGCTAAAGATTAGATCCATTATTAGCAGATTATCAGAAGTATGTCCACCACTACTAAAATCCTAATAAAACTCTTCTTATTTGGATGTTTTAATATGAGAAAATGTAAAAAAAAAACAATTCAACAATACTTTTGTGCAACCAATCACTTTACTCATTTCTGCTCCAACAAAAGGATATAATATTGTCCAGGGTGGATGACCGCCGTTAATGTAGAGCACATATGTGAAGCCGTCTTTGAGGACGCCGCGTATGGAGTAGTAGTAGGGAAGGTAGTGGTGCTGCCTGAAGTCCCTGTTCTCATAGAAGTGGATGGCAGTGCTGTTGGTGGTGAGGACGTGCAGGTAGATGGCCTTGCAGTGGTCCTGAGCGGTCGTCGAGATGTGCTCCTTCAGACTGTCCAGCAGTAGGGAGCCTGGGAGGTCAGAGGGGAACAAGGAGA